>JAQFZQ010001356.1:0-20225 GCA_034696005.1 Glomeris marginata | reverse complement strand
TTTAGTAGCCGAGTCCTTGCCCTTCAGCCCCATTAACGCCGCCCTTGGAATTGCTTCTCTCTGTGGCACTACTGTATATATGTAGTCAATAAATACAGTACATAACAAGGAATGCTGCAAGAAAGATGGCCTTGTATCTTGCATAGCAAGATTCATGCGCAACCTCATAATGGCATTGCGGGCAATAAAAGTCAATGTATTGGCGATCATCGTGCTGCCTCTGTTTACTTTACGATCTGCTTGGATGTTCTGATTATGAAGATGTCGGTTGCTAGCAACATAATTAAAGGTGAAGTAAACCTTCTGCAAGTTAGTGGAAAGAAAGTCAGAATTTCCATCGGCATCGCTACGAATGCACGTCCGATACGTATACGTAGAAAGTGATCTCATTTTTTCCTCTCTATCCACTTGAAGCCTGATTTTTCCAATGGCAAACGTTGCATCTGTGGAACCAACCCTGAGGACCACTTGAATCACTCCTCCTCACCAAGCATTAGATGGGAAAAACGTGGCACCAGTGCTGGGATCGAAACCAGACACCAAATCCGTTTTCTTTTTCTTTTTTGTTCCTTCCCTTTTTGGCCTTTCCGTTCTATTCTTTTCCAGTTCTCAATCATTTGTCTGCTTTTTATATGGGGCTTCTTTTTTTAAGAAGCAGTTTGGAGAAAATCAATACTAATCTCTGGCTTTGCGAAAGTACAGATTAAACAGACTCTGCTGCTGTACGTGGTAACGTATAGCAACAAGTCATTTCCTCCAGCCAGCCTGAATATTTGAAGAGCACGTTAGTACCACAACCAAGCATGAACGAATTCCTTTGTGCTGGCCAGAAAAAGTCGTATGTACCCTGAGAAATAGACATTTTTTGAAATGGAAATTCCTTATTGGAGCTTCGCTGACAACCCGTGTCACAATCAAATCGCAACAATGCCCTTTCTAATCAAAAAGGGTTTATTTGCAGGGAGAAAATTGTTTGTGTCACCTTAAGTAAATTGTATTTCATTGTGTTGTGAAATCAATAGACAGGTTTTTAACAAGTGTATCAACTTGTTGGAATGCCTTTGTATACCTTGGTTGTAGCAAGATTGTCTGGGAAGGTGTCTCATTCTTGAACAATTGGAACATTATTCATAAGGGTTACCTACTGAAGGAAGTTTTGTAAAGTTTCTCAAATTCAATTCTTACATTTTCCATGTCTTAGAATGAGAACACGAGGAAAACCTGAGGTGTCCTATGTATGATCTCCACGTTCATTTCCATATTAGTTATAAAGAAATGCACGCAGTAGCTAACCAGCACATGTGGAATTTATTAAGGTTCCCATAGGTGTTTATCAATATTTTTACACTTTGAGTCACATCAGGAACAAAACTAGCAGCTACCTTACAAATGATATACAGGGTGATTCAGCTAACTTTTGCGTGGTTGGTATTTGGCAAATGAATGCGAATATCACAAAACAAGCATGCGAGCATGATGTACACGTTGGGGGACATCTGCTAATGTGCACTTTGAGGACTTTGGAACAATGAGGGTGTTCGAAAATGTAGAGTTTTTACCTGCAACCTTTGTACCGGATGTTTGTATTAGTTTAGAGAGGTTATTTGTTTAGAGAGGCAGGTAACAAAGGGGAGGCCCGTTTTGGGAATGGATTTTTGTATTAGTTTAGAGAGGATATTTGTTTAGGGAGGTTCTACTGTAGTATGAATTAGGGAAATTATATGCACATCTAGCTGGTTCGGAAGGCGAAAAGATATTGGAAATAAGATGAAATGAAGCTGAGATATCAACGTTCGAAAACTGTAATTTAGAATCACTGTTTCCCAATGATGATTTTCACCCACTGTGATATCTATTAGCAACTTGTCTCTACTGTTCCTAGCCACTGATATTCCTTGATTATTTAAATAATCTGGTTTGACTTGGGTAAGCACAGAAGTGTAGTTCCACGGCATGAAGATCACGCCGTAGATTTTTCTAGTAATCATTCTTTATTCCTGTTGACTTGGGACTGCAGACAATTCATAAGGTATCCTACATCCATGTGTGTGCCTCCTGAAAACAAAGCATTTATATCCATCCACGTGGCAACCCCATGCATCGATACGAGAGGGAGCCACATGTACATGTTGCTATACCTGTGCTGTTTTTAGTTACCATGCGCAATCCTACCTTATTTTTTAATAAATCAGTGTGTTTTCTAACCACATTAACTGAGATAGGATTGTATTCCGAACACTGTCTTTTTAAGTGTTTGATTAGCATTATTATCATCATCCTTATCCTCCATGAAATAATGACAGGCCAAAGATGGATTTTCTGGGATTGTGAATACCTTCCAATTGGGAACCTAAACTCTAATCGATTAGGCAGTTGTGGTGCACTGTTATATCCACTTTGAGAAATATGGGGGTCTATTTAAACTCATGTTGAATACATTCAAACTGTGTGAGATTTGCTTAAAAATTATTTAGAGCAAACAAAACAGAAATTGATCTCAAGCGCATGACACCTTTGCACAAAAGTCGATAGTAGTTGTAATAAGGTTTATGATTGGTTAAAATATTATGATAATGTGAATTGAAAATCTTTACACCCTTACTGAAATATGACAGCCATGTTACCCTAGAAGGAAGCTATAAAAGCTACTCATAGACATAAGTCTTGTTTCCTTCTTCCAAGACATAAAATGACAGTTGGGCTTCTGTCTCATTTTTAAAACCCATTCTAGATAAAATAAATGATGAATCTGATAAATCTATACTTTTATATTCCTGCTATCAAGCTTTTCCAACTGTATCTTTTTTAGAGTTTTTGATAGGAGCTTGGTATTAAGAAGGTTTGTCAAGGTATATGACAAAGCTGAGCTGTTTTAATATTTTATTATTCGTTACATTTTTTGAAAATCAATATTTTCCTTGTAATGATTACTGGAATTACAGGTTACATACTAACAAGCAGTGAATTCACATGTGATACAAGCTGTTATTTAATTTATTTGAAACTTAGGAATTCCAATTATAACTGTCTTACTTTCTATAGTTTGTCATCCAAACATTGTCTAAGCATTTCTTTCTTCAGTGTTGGCTTTGTACATTGTTTTTATTTGCTGTTTGTGCAGAGGTTTTTACCATCGATCTAAAAAGATTTACTTAATTTTTTCGATTACAAAAATTCCCTCCAGCAAATGAACAATTTGTGTCCAATCTATGCAACAATCATTTTGAAAATTGTCTCTTACAGGTAACATTTTAATTGTCTATCCAAAAACAAGTTTCCTTTAACGGGCAATAGACAAAATTAAACAATTGTTATTATGGAATTGTCATAAATAATATAATATACATATAATCTAACTTTTTATATTAAAATAAATATACTTGAATGGCTTTTGCTTAATTTATATTGTAATCAACATGTACAATTTACAGTTATGTTTATATGGTCAAAACAATATCAGTGGTACAGCATTTTCCCTATACCAACATAAAATCTAATAATTATTAAAAATACTGGTGATGTATTAGATATAATTTTTATTGCTAATAATTAAATATTGATATGGAAACATTGAAGCTGAGATCCATTTTAATTGAGCACTGCGGATGTATTTAATATTGCATGGTATATAATGAGTTAGATAAACAGAACTGCAGTTTGATGTTGACACAATTTGCCATCAATTTAATAATCCAGTAGAAAATGCTGCATTATTAAGTTGAACTGATACGTTGGTAAACTTAATTGCGTATTTGTAACAATGGGGAACATTTTGCTTGCATCATCGTTTATTGTTGGGTGAGCTGATCACTAAGTAGCTGTATTAGTACAATACTTTGCAGAATCCACTTAAAAGTTTCCTAGGAAGCTTTTCAAAATATTAGTTTTATTACGTGTGAAAAATGAAAGCCCAGCTGCATGATCAGCAAAAATTACATTATAGTTTTGTCGTTAATTACCATACTATATATGTGATATTGATACTATGCAAATGACCTTACGTATAAATAAAGTTCCATGCAAGCAACTCAATTAAAGGTGAACTGACAGGGCGGTAAAAGTGGACTATGACCAACCCTGCCATTGGGTATATTCAGACTACTGGCCAATTAGTCTGTCCATGATTGGCCAGAAAGGGTACAGTTCCAGAGTTCACTTATACCGCCCTGTCAGTTCACCTTTAATATGTTGGTGAATTAAATTATTGTTATGATGGGAGTGGAAACAATGTGACTTGATTTTTGTATGACCTCTTGTTGAAAACTTCTCTTTGGAACATTATACAGTATATGACTTTGGAATGTCTTCACGAGTTTAGTACAATTTAAAATCTTTATCCTTCAGTTGTGGGCGGTTTTAAAGATTTATTTTATGGTCCCTCATTTCACTGAAAATGTAATTTATCTTGTCGCTTTGAAATTTTCATTTGCATATGTAGGAGAGCAGTAAATGCTGCATAACTGTGTGTAACTTGTGCAGAGTAAGATTATTCTGCAATTGTTCAAATTGGCAGTGATAAGGGAATGAATTCACTTAGGGTATGATTTTGTGAATAATTCATATTTGCTAAAATGTTGGTTACATTCGTGTTCCGAGGAGACTTCCACTTACTCAAATTTTCCCTGATGAACATGAAATAATTTTTACGAAATTTTATTTATTCTTCCGGTTATCATTTCCGGTTTCTTGCTGTGTGTGTATGTGCATAGTACTTAACTGTACCTATACTAAGAAATGCATTTTTACCCAAATATAAATATTCATTATTTGAAGTTGAATGTACATATTTGAGCCATTGCAATGATTTAAATTCCTATGTTTGTTGCTCTACATGAAATACCACTCTACCATCATTTGCTTTTAATTTATGTATTTGCTTATTAAAATTCATTGAGCTCTGCTGCAAATAGCCTTGGCTCCAGTGTATAGTGATGCAGTGGCACCTCAATTTATTGGAATTTTCGGTAGACAGGAATCTGTTAGTTGAATTTATAACCTGACGTTTCAATTCAATGTTTCAAGTAGTTCTATCTATTTTCACATTGTTAACAATGTAATGAATTGCAGTGTTTTCTAGATTCAGTTCCAGAAAAATCTTATTCACTTATTTATAAACTTTCAATTCCAATTTTTCATACACAACTCTGCGTGAAAACCTTCATTTTCTGGTCGTGCATGATTATCCAGATTCTGATTTATTATGTCATGATTTTATTTCCTGTTGATTTCATAATTGCAAGTAGATCAACACGAGGTTTTGGGGTGGCTCCAGGGTTCCTCCTCATTTTGAGGTTGTGTTTCGTTGATGATGGACAGCTCCTTCTGGAAGCTTGTTCGTACGTGACCCTGATCATGACTGTACAATACTGTTGAAACATGTTGGTCTTCAGATTAAAGACCACAAAACAAGAATATATGAGATGAGATTTTCGCTTCCTTGAATAGTCATTTTAGGATGCCATATATGTGAAACAGTCTTTATTTGGGGGAATTTTACCTTGCGCGGGGAACCCGAAACAAGAAGAGCATTTTGCAACATGAAACTCGGTCTCTGTCTCAACAAATCGATTGAAATATTGTTGCACATGACAAACGTTCATAGATGGTCTTGTGGAAATTGTGTTATCGAGTTTCCATCGACCGATGCCAAATTGATTGATATAAGCGAGGAATTGTCGCAAGTTGTTTAGCTGCTCCGTCGATGTGTGATGATGGTGCGATACTGCCGTCGAAATTGGCCCTTTTTTCCACATTTCTCTCTCGTGTCTCACCCACATTGAAAGCCGGCAATCGCATTGCACCACGGGAGTTTGCGTCTTTTCCCCCTTCTTTTTGTCTGCATGCAACCGCCATTGCCGTAAGTCTCTTAGGACGACCAACGATTGCAATCCGCAGCTGCATCCGACATTTTTCTCCATTCCAACCCAACTTTCTTCCTTCACGTTTTCTGCTTAACGACCATTTTTCCCTCCTTCTTTCTCCTTCTCCATTTTCCCTCCTTTTCCCCTACACCCCACCCGGCCATCTTGCCCAGCATTGAAATCTCGTGTTCTCTTGCCTACTCTCGATCGCGCAAAGTCGATTCAGGTTTACATGCAAATATAAGCATTCTGTCAATTCAAACTGTTGCCACAGACATGTATTGCCTACATTTGCAAAGTGCACTCTCTTCATGAAATAGTGATAAGCAACTGAAACTAAATCTACAAGCTACAGATGCGTGGGGTTACGTTGGAGTAAGCAATGGAAACACTAAGAAATTAACCAAATGAAAACTTTGTTCAAGTAGGAACGTTCTTGTGTCCAATTCTTCACCACTATAGTCTGTCCCATGAGAGATAAGACAGCGCAAAGTTCAAATGGATAGACTATGTCCACTGCAACATAGGGGTTAGTGCTTGCGCGCAACACCTGAAAAGCAGCATTCAGTGATACCTTGACTTCTGTATGGCTGTGGATCCAAGGATGTGATCCAAAATCACAGACTTCAACACAATTTATTGGTTAGAACTTACACCCATTATTAGAAGAATCCATTATTGAATACTACATTCACAGAAACTAAGGAGAAACCTTGTTAAGGGATTAAAAGGGGGAGAGCACATTCGCTATTGTTCAGCCCTGCCAAAGTTAGGGTACTAGTTGCTTGCATGTGGCTAAACAATAGCGAATGTGCTCTCCCCCTTTTAATCCCTAAACAAGGTTTGTTCATAGTTTGTGACTGTAGTATAGTAGGTTTTGGATCAATGGTCCGCTAAGACCAACTGTGGCACACTACTGTACTGGAACCATAGCTTTCTGTAACTAATACCGAATAAATCCTTGGAGACTCCGCTAACTGTAGTAATACTCGTTTATTACGCAACGGGTCATACGTAAGACAATTGGAAAACCACCCTGAGGCCTTTCGTGCGGGGACCTATATACTCGGTCTGAATATACGGCCATTGATCACCCCGGGTGAATGTGATTCAAATGTGGGACCGTTGGTGCGAGTGACCTGTGCGACCACCCATCATCATGGGAATTTGGGTGCGGGGGAGTAACATAATCTGTACTACTGTGGTTTCAACGAAAGATTGAGCCAGGAGGGTGGAGTCATGTCTGGGCTGACCCATTTCAAAAGGGGCGCATGGTTGACATTAGCAGTCATCACCAGCACACCTGTAACCGTGCACCCCTTTGAAATGGGTCAGCCCAGACATGACTCCGCCCTCCTGGCTCAATCTTTTGTTGAAACCACAGTAGACAAGTGACGGAATTCGTCCGTTACTTGTTATCAACTAGTTAATTGCTAAATCCTCATTTTCCATGTTGATTTCTTACACATGTAGGCCATATATCAGGGTGCATTTATTCCCAACTATCAAACAAAGTTTGAAAAAATTGAAATGAAGTCCAATTGTCTATTTGACCTAAAAACATCCTCATTTTATAATGGTTCACTACTGCATGGATACATTCAGCAAAACAATGAAATGAAGAAATATAAAGAAATTTGCGAAACTTTTATAATAACGCAATGGTGGCACCCGTAGGCATGATGATGAAGATATCGCGTACAACACGGGTGATGCCATAAATGCTCCCAGAGCGATTAAAGTATGTTCAAGTCTGGCTTGTGGAAATTAATGTACTTCATACAAAAATGTAATTGTTAATGAAACCTTTTTATATGTTCTTCAACATATTTTTCTTATTTTGAATGTACGTACTTGATGTTTTTGAATCGCATGCAGCCACTTTTATTATGTATAGAAATTTTAAATTTTGAGAAAATGTAAAGTACATTCTGGATATCATTATGAGATTTCAGTATTAGGCATTGTTTTATAAAATTGGTTGTATTTAATTTTAGTCCGTAATGATGCGATGATGATCACGTGCGTTGGTCGAAACATGTCGGCGATGAAATGAAATTCTCCTAGACAATTTATGGGTTGATTATTTACCTTTAAAGATTTATTCTTTTTATTAAATTAAGTTGATGTATTAGTATATTTGATGATGTAAAAAGAAATGCAGGCAAGTTTTATGATCTGTTGTCGAACGTCGGCGTCATCTGGCGGTAAAAGACTTAAAAATTTAAAAAAGGTTTTCACAAAAGTATAAAAATCCATGCTTAAATGCAACATGGAGGAGTGAATTCACGTGATATGCTGCATTATTATCTCCATGAGGACAGCTACGGTAACTTTATGTGAAGATTTCACTCTTTTCTCCTAAGATTATGACAAGATTTGAATAGAAGCAAGGAAAAAAGGAATCCCCAGGTTATGCAGTAGTTGATATCACAAAATCTAGCTGCTGGCACTGTAAGCAAAATGCATGTAAAGTACAGAAAAGATGCCTGTGGGATCAGTTTCAAGAAAATGTAGCTAAACTGACTCGTGCCTTTTTTGCCCCCATTCGTTGGGGTATATGTATAGTAGCTCGCTGCAAGGATCTAGGTAGCTGAATGGGTGCCTGGGAATATATTTCATTTTTGAGTAGGTTTTTGCGAGCACAAGGCCCAACGATAACAACGTTGTTGGCATGAAAATTAAAATCTTTAACGGTGTGGGGGCCTCTTGAGGAGACGAAGCATTCGGTGACTTGTTAGCGCTTATCAGCTCTGCAGCCATGCCAGAAATTGGAACAAGGCAATCGTAAAATTTGCGTTATGTGGTGAATTAAGTAAATTGAGGTAAGGTGGATTGGCCAGCACCATCAAGTGCAGACCGAGTTTCCCAGATAAGAATTCAACCATGGCGAAGGGGCGATTCAGAAAGCACGTTACTACCCAATTTTTGTTCTGTTAAACTAATTATTCCTGAATTAATATCAGCTCATGGAATAATAAATCCTTTGGTAAAAACATTTCCCAATATTAATAGAACATAAATAAATATTATTTTGTTGTTTTAAAAGATTACCGATTCTAGCCATTCCGTGTTAAACTTTGTCCATTGGAATGGATGCCAGGAGTGATTGAGTTAAAAATAGAGATTAATATTTGAATTGACCGAGTTATGACATATTCAATATTTTTAATGTGACATTGAGGCCATTTCCATGAACAGGCTTTCCTGTAGGAATGTGATGTTGCCATTAGCAACAGTATTTGTGATGTCGCACATTGTCCAGCATGCACCTAGCCCAGTCGTATGCTGGACAATGTGTGACATCACAATTACTGTTGCTAATGGCAGCATCACATTCCTACAGGAAAGCCTGTTCATGGAAATGGCCTCATTGAAATCATTACAAATTATTTTAAAGTGTTGTATCTTCCAAATTTATAACAAAATACATTTTCCACACTGTCGGCTTGACCAAGGAATGCTTGACTAAGTAATTTTGTATTTGTTGTGTTATCTAAGTCCAATCACTAATATACTCTGTATATTAAAAGTAAACAATTAATGGTGTACGTAATGAATTCTAATTATACGTGATATCATATTGTCATCTTAGTTGTGATTATGTAAGTAGGTAAACTCCTAAGGCTAGATCACATTTGAGCAGATCTTTTGCTGATATTTGCATGATCCGGAGTTTGCAAGTGCTGCTATAGAGATCAAAGTTACCCAAATGTTCCAATTCAGCTTCTTAAACAATGATCTAAACAGTCTGCACATTTACAACTCTAAATATAGATATCTACCATATTTCCAAATATAATCTCGTACAAAATTGAGCTCGATACAAATAAAACTTATCAACTTATTCAGTTGGTCAATTCACTGAAGTAAAGTATCACTCCTCAACTCATAAGAATAGAAACAGCACCCATTTTTAATGAAGTACCCACATGTTTCGGGCGCATTCACACGACCATCTTCAGGGCAATGACTGATTGATTTAAGTGGTATTCCACTTACATTCATCTCGTATTATAGTCCCTTATTACATTTGATTTCTTAAGTAAGAACTACTTGTTGAGAGAGCGAGTGACTTCTGAACGCGTAACGTAAGTTTTGCGTGATCCCTGCCCTAGCTGAGGGAGTTGATGCTCTTGGCTCGTGTGAAACACCCTCACTGGGACATGGATGTAATGCACCAAATACCCATCCCCTCCCCAATCGTACGTATACTGTGGACATTTTGGAAAAGTAGAGCGGATTTTTCGAGCCGAAATGCGATTGAAGGAAAATGGCGAAAGAGAAAAACCACGGACGATGGCGATCAGGCCGAGATATACAACCATGCAGGCGAAAGAAATACACTTTCTTTCCACACATACACGTACATATATATATGAAAGAGAAGAGCTTGAAGTTGCATCAGTTCGAGAAATAGTTGTGCGAAGGAAAAACGGAAATATCGATCTGCACGTGAATGAAGCAACCAACGTCTGGCGGCCATTTTCTATAACATTCGATCACTTCGATAACGTTCACACTTTTCCAAACATGATTTCTGGGTTATGGAGATGACATTGTTCATTGTTTCCTAGTCTCTTTACTTCCATAAAAACTTCCAGTCAAAGACTTAGCATATTACGTGCGCATGTCCTTTCGCGTGCTGGAAGAAGCAACTCATTTTCATACAATCAAACCTGATGGAAAAACAATGACTTGAACTTTTGCTACTAAAGATCTAGTCGGTTATGGACATATTGTATCAATTTAGGTCTGGAAATTTGTTGTCCTTGTTAGGTAGATCACTATTTTATCAGATTTTCTTCCTACAGATCACGTGATTCTGAATCAGCACCTTCATTCTGTCATCCTCTTACGATAACCTTAGATCGGTTTAGATCTACTAATTTAGATGTCTGTACTGTGAGCTGCCGATGGTGACTCTCAAGGGACTGGAAAAGCTTTCCACCATAGACAGGTTTTCCAACACATGCAGTCAATAGTCCAGAAAAAGTCGAAGTTTCTATCGTAGAATGAACATTTTCTGCTATAGACAGGTTTCACTCTATCACTATTTATAGGCAAGTCTATTGGATCCCGTGGATCACTTAGATTCCTGGTATCATATAGATCTCCAGCATCCATAAGATTTAATTGATCCTGAGGATGTAGTGAAATCTCCGAGCTGGAACCCAACTATGATACTGAAAACCTAGGATAAAATTATATTTGATAAGGGGTAACAACTCAGTTGGATGATGCTGGAAGATATCTGCTACACCTGTTGCTGATTTTAATGTCGGTGTGTGATCTGTATGGCAAACTGATGACCTCATTGTTGACAGTATGAGATTCAAAGTAATGTAAATGAGTCATGATTTCATACGCAAACAGATTTAAATTCATATGGCAGTCACATATTTGTGTTGTGATTGCCTAGATAGATGAATGAATAGGTTGCACGAGTCTTATTGGTTGATAGGTATCTGCAAACGTTGTATTTTTATAATTCAATTCCTAATTAAGTAATGCATAAACTCAAATAGCTTTGAAAGACTAAATTCTACATCTAAGAATTGCTAATATACAGGGTGGCAACATTTTAACCTGGTAAGAGCAATAACTCTTGAACAATGAAATATATTTGGAATTTTGTAACAGGAGCAATTAACAAGTGCCTTATGACGATTCCCTAAATGTTATTGCACGTGACCTTGAGCCACAACTTCAAGGTTATTGCATTTCTATCTCCTAAACAGGTTAAAGACTGACCATTTGTTTCCATGTGAAAGTTGAAGCTGAGCAACAAATTAGATTGGAAATATTTATTTCGTAATTTTAGGTGTGAAATTTCACTCGGAACAGCGATTTCTAACTAACGCTTGCATGAAACGGCTTGCTAGACAGCAAAGTGGTGATTAAGGGGCAGGAAAGTTGCCAAGTGATGATGCTGTAGATTTTTGCAAATGTTGCCAGCAAATGTTATAGCAAACATTACGAAGTTAGTTATTTACAGTGTGGTTTCTTTCATAAACAGAAACGTTTCATCATCGATTGTGTTCAATTGCAATTCGATCATTTATCTCCAAGCTAAGACTATTGTTGCTCGAAATACACAGCGAATTAAGAATTGCTTGGACAAACAATTCCAGGACCAGCCACTGGAATAAAAGGATAATTGGATTTCTCATGACGAGTAGATTTCTTAATGGACACAAATGATGTTATCGGTGATGTGCAACATATTAAGAATATTAACACAACATTAGAAGCAAAGGGAATTGTAATGCAATATTTATAGATTTACTGAAATATATTCTTATATTTATTTAAAGGTGATGGGAGGAAAAGAAAATGTTTTGAAATTTCGAAATGTTCTCACTTTGAAATGGAATCAAATTAAAATACCGGTAAACGATGCAAATTTATATGATCATAACAAAAACACAATTTGGCATGTTAATTTTAATAGCTGTTATAAATGTATACGATAAATAAATTTGTCTATTTCATTTGTTTATTAATATAGACAAATTCAGTTGCCTATTAATTTAATTTCATGGTTTATTAATATCGTTTATTAATATTGGTTATTTATTAATGTTGTCAATTTCTTGGTGTATATTAATTTTTAATGAAGTTGAAATTTGAAACTGAAATCTACAGGAATATTGGGAATTGGGATATTTTATTGGGAATCTCTTATATTTTTCTCAGCTTTTTGTTTATTAAATTCTGCTTTCTGCTTTCTTTTATAATGAAATGCCAATGCAAGAGTATTTATTATATCTTAGTTGATATTGGACAACTTCATGGAGTTGAATGCATGCGCGGACTGTTGACCGCGTATTCATTACCAAGTGCTTGATTCACTCTTCACATTCTCCTCCGCACATGATGAAGGAAAGAAGTACTCTCTGGCTGCTAGCAGTTAATTTTTGCCTATTGATTGGTTGATGTAATTTAGCGGTTGTTTCCGTTTTCTCATCTCGTTGAGCGTTAGTTTGATTAGCGATGCAATTCGAGTGGCTGCTGCTTGCCATCGGTGCAAACAACGTTTCAACCTTATCCACCTACTCTAGTCCTACTCCTACTTTACTTATTACCCTAGTCTGTTCGTTAGCATTTTACGGAGAGAGGGGGAAAAATGTCACACCACACTTGTACATGGGTGAGCAAATTTGATCAATATTCACGTGCCGCTAAATTTTCAACTTCGACAACTTCTATCTTTACAGAAATGTTAGATCTAATTAAATCAAAGGTGAGGTTTGAGTACATAATCAAACACCAAGGATTTGGATTTGTTAGGTGGTGGGGATCCAGGTAGGAGATCTAAAGGGTCAGTTTGGACCACTATTACGGTTAACTTGATCACCTTTACGTACTGGCCACCTGACAAAGTTGACAATTTTTTCATGGAAACGAAAAGTCCCGTAGCATTTACGTAGGGGTGACCCTCGATATTCTGACCACCTGTGTACCTTGAATGTTTACCACATTTTACAGTACTCTGCCCTACCTTTATTATGTGTTTAAACCTGAAAAGTTGACCACTGTATAAGAAATGGGAAAAATGTAATTGCTCCCTTAACAATTTCCTGTCATGTAATTTGACACCATGATAAGAGAGATAAGGAATAATGCCCAGGCCATAGGGATATGTTGTGACGTCACCGGTCAATTGATTTCATGCTGGCTGCCCAAATTTCCCCGTATTGGCGCTTATTGACCCAGCACTGTACTACTGTATAATTTTAATTCTGGCTGTCATTGCCGGTGTAAGTATTGCATATTCTAGTAGTAGTGCCTTACATTCATTTTCTATGCATTTGTAAATATGTTGACCATCTGTTAAAGTTGACCGGAGTTTTTGGAACCGCGAGTGGTCAACAGTTTCACTGTATTAGCTTCTATTGATACTAGATATCCACGCGGTAACAATTAGAGATTGGAGTAATTCTGGAGATCCAAGTGGTCCATATTGCATCTAATAGATCCGTTCAGTTAATGATCTAAACAGATCCCATATATATTTTCAGGCGTATAAATAGATGTAAATGTAATACAGTATAGGCAAGTTTCTTCCTAGCTTTTTTGGCCTGGAAAGTTTGCGCTTGGTTTCAGTAGCTTGGCAGGAAGTTAGATATAGTTAGGACAAAGCTTAGAGCATTATTTAATTAGTATCATGGCAATTGTTTACTTTGTTCACTGCCAAATGAGGTACTTTCAGTATGATATTCATATGGAACATTAAATGCACGAATGCTCCCTGTAATTGCAGCTTGTGGCTGTTTTCTTGCATTCATCATTTCCATTAACATACATTTTTAATACACAGTTATAGTTAAACCAGAAGTATTTACATTACATATGCTGTCTTCTGCTATGTAGGTCATTTTTGTTTTACTGACTAATGAATTTAGGGGGATGTGGTGGGTTAAATCCGAGTTTTGCTGTATTTCCAGCAGTTGTAATAACATTAGGAATTACAGGATAAATAATAAAATCTACATTTATTTGTAAAAGGTCTACTTTAGGTTGTATGACAGGAAAGCCAGCATCTTTCTCTGCAGACATGCTTTGTTTGAAATTTCTTGGCTTTCCTGCATGAATTTACGCGTGACTACACGTAGGTATCTGCACGTAAACAAAAAGTACTACTAATGCATTTGAATGCCTTCTGGGATGAATCAGACAACTGATTCAGACCCAGTGAATGCCTTCCTGTCAAGTTCTTTAAATTTCATTAATACTGGAATTCATCTTTTGATGTCGCGCGCAAAACAGCGGATTTGTTCATCTATATTTCCTCTTCAATATAGGTGCATAATAGAGAGCAGTAAAATCTCACAAATGTAGGCTGGTAATTACATTTTATAAATGGATTCCAACAAATTTAATCTCGGTGCATCATAAGTGGAAAGCAATGCGTTCGGTGCGCGCGATGCCCAACGACAAAAGCAGCGATAGGGTCATCGTGTCTGTCCAACTTTAGGAAGCTGGCCACGTCAACAAGCCTTAAAATTCATTCCTGGCTCGTTGTTGTCCGATCTAACGCAGTTTGGCCCGAGTAATAATGCTTCCATTTCCTTTGGTGCCTCAGATCAAGCGGATTATGCAGATCTTGCGTTATTGGATGCTTTTCCCCGAATCGACGCTCTTTTTCTCTGCGGGGAGTATTCTGTTCATTCACCAATTTTCTTCTCGCCAACATTGCACTGGTTGTTGCCCCAACACCAAAATGTGTTATCTCTTCGATCCTAGTGTGCGGTGACTTGATATCGAAAGGGAGCATGCGGCACAGTTGTCGCGGCTTCTTGCCAAAAGTCATCCTTTTGTTAGAGAATATGTTCCGTACTAGGTAAACTACAATTTTGTTGAAATAAAGATGGTACCCCTAGTATATTGTATGTAAAGGTGTCCTATACCCCTAAGCCTGGAATCGGGGATGTCTGATTACTGAGAATCCCACTTCGATGTTCTAAAAATGTTAGGTCTGTTAAGATTATTATTTTAGCAGATCTCTTAGATCAGATGGATCACTTGTTTCTCCAGTATCAATTCCAGCTTCTGTATCTTGCTGATTATCCAGTATCCATAGGGTATAATAAGATTGTCAGGATGAAATTGCATGTATTGTATACCTGTGGTCTGCTTATATCACTATGTGAACAGATCTATCCATATTACCTTTAAATTTTTTGTTAATAGATAGACCTTTTCCACATGAATTAGTGATCTAAACAAATTCCAAGTATCAAATGGATCTGCAAGCTCTACCCAAACTACCTAACTGACCTATTAGTATAACAAATAGGACATGGTAATATCAACTGTAATTACATTATATCCAATATATCATTTAGTTTTAATATAGTAAACATTTGAATAGTGTAATTGCTATAGTTGGGATGTTGTATTCAGATGAAAATGATAAATGATTCTACTACATTCCATAAATGATATTTCCCTATACAGACTTTTGTATAATGGAAAAGTTTCAAATTTCTCACAGAAATATTTTTTTAAGTTTCTTGTGAATAAATTTTTGTTTCAAAATTTTACTGGAAAAATCTAATCTTTTTAGACGCTCCCCTTCATTTGTTACTACGCAGATGTGACTCAATATACAAGGCTTTTTTGCAGTTGAGTTCGTAGGTTTTCACCCATACAAACGTGATGTGAATGTTGAAGTGTGCATTTTGTAAGCACATTGTTAAAATTTGCAACTTCTGCAGCAATTCATACTCAAAGTATGGCCATTTCTCAAAAACTTCCGCATATATTTACAGATGATCACATGGTAATGTGATGCAAAGTCTCTGCTTGACTTATGACAGTGATTTGTAATTGAAAATGCAAACATTTCTTGCTAAAAATAACTCCCATCTGAATACCTTTCCTGTTCAGCTTTCACATGTGAATGGTGAATTTGCAATTTTAATTTAGGCATTAAAATCCCTGTGATATCGATTGCAATGCATTACTTACGTCTGGTTATGGTAGGATTACCTTAGATTATTTCCGGATTATTTCAGCATAATGGACAGTAATAAAGCAATACACTGTATAAAGTATTCCCTACACAAACAATGCAATTAACATGTGAATATTTTCATTTTATACACAGATATTTAATAATGCATTTTGAATGGCCTGTAATTCTACCATAAGGTACTACAAGGGCCAATAATAGTAAAAATCACACATTTCCATAATATATGACACTTAGTTTCTTTGAAAAGCATGGGTTTTGTAGTTATAATGTGTAGTTGTATTTCCTTTAATTGTCTTACATGTTCCATTTTGTAAGTTAGTATTTTTCATTTAGTAAGTTAGTATTTTTCATTTAGTAAGTTGGTATTTTTCATTTAGTAAGTTAGTATTTTTCATTTAGTAAGTTAGTATTTTTCATTTAGTAAGTTAGTATTTTTGATTTAGTAAGTTAGTATTTTTGATTTAGTAAGTTAGTATTTTTGATTTAGTAAGTTAGTATTTTTCATTTTGTAAGTTAGTATTTTTCATTTAGTAAGTTAGTATTTTTCATTTTGTAAATTAGTATTTTTCATTTGTTATACTTTATTTGCGCAGTTCTACGTTAATTTTTTATTATGTAATAATGACTATTAATTGGAGTCTTATTAAATTTAAAAACTTTAAATTGAATGTTACTTTTCATGTTTTCCAACAGACATTAAAATTGTATTTGACTTTCCCAAAATTCATAACTGAAATCAAAATGAAACTGATTTAAGATATGATGGTAAAGTATAATGCAGCTCTCGTTTCATTAATGCTACAATAACATAGCCTATATTAAACAGTTGCCAATAAAATTCTGCTTACTGTTAATGTAATTTAAATAGATATTAATACAATAATGATTGTATGCATAGGCATTATGATCCAAATCACTGAGAAATTACATAATTCCTTGAAATGTTGTTAAACTGCTTGTGATGATATATAGAGAAATCCAGGAATTGTAAAATACCAAGTAATTTTTAATGCTTCAATAAAGGGCTTGAATGAAACTGTATACCATGTAGTTCAATCAGATGGGCCTTTAATTTATGCCCAACGTTTATTGTTATGTGTGGCCTGTGGAATTTATCGCCAGTTTCGCCTTGCGATTATAAATAAGTTACATGCATGGGTCCATTGTATGAGAAGATTCACCCTAGTGTGGTATTTCAGCCCTGAATTCAGAGAACCGTGTGCAAACGATAACAGGGACCATTCTTTTTTTATATACACACATCGATAAACTTAGATGGAAACACAGCCAGTATTTTTTCGGAATATAACATTTTTAAAGAAGGCCTCCCATAAAGCACTGAGTTTTTCTTCGAGTAAACAAAACTTTCATTGCATACAATGGCAAAGATATGCTAAAATAAATATTTCATTTCACTAGAATGCGTTTAGAAGAACAATAATGTTGCAAACATAAAGTTTAGACATTATATTACATCAAGGATTTTTCATTTACAATGAACTGTCTGTTTTTATCATCTTCATCCTTGCTTTGCTTATCTAATCAAGGAATACTTGATCTAATCAACAGAACATAGTTATATAATTAAAGTAGAAATACAAATGTGCAATTATTATCTATACCAGGAGAATGTGGTCTTTGTGTCAAAAACTTGGACTGGAATTGTGGGATTTCAAACATTATTACATTAATATGTTGCTTGTGGAACTAAAAATTTCAGACGAATTATGCGGAGTGATGATTTAAGAGGAGTATTTTAACATGTAATCTATAAAGACTGGGCTTTAAATTTTGACGAATTATCCAGGTGTCTAATTAACAAGGTTTGACTTTAATCAAGCCAAGTTATAAGAAAGGCTAAGAGACTATTACTACGTTTACGTTTACATGGTTGTGCCGTAGTCGAAGTATTACGTCATGACGTCATTTGTGAACCTGCAGGGACACAGTGGAACTTGGGCAAATACCGGTCGTCCAAGGTTCGCTTTTCCCCCTGCGGGGTCACAATTTGGAATACATGCTTACCGTCGACGTCATGTAAACGTAGTATATGGGGGTCATGTGATAGCAACTTGGTTTACCTCACTAGATGGCAGTGTGTTAAAAGCTGTGGAACCAATGAGCTCATTGGTGGAACCCTGTGGTTCAGATTCCAACTAAGGCCGTTAAAGCTAAGGCATGGACACGGACTTTGAATGGACCCCCAGCGCTGCTATTGGCTGTTCCTTATTGGGTGGGGTTCACATACGAAAACCTTCAATCGAAAGGAGTGCAGTAATAGTAGCTTGTCAGGTCACTAGCAGCTTCAAAGTCCGTGTCCATGACTTAGCTTTAACTGCCTTGTTCCAACCTATCAGCTCCTTGTTCCAACGCATTGCCATTGAGTGTGAGGTTCATCAGGTTTCTATCACATGACCCAATGACGTCATACTCTCTTAGCCTTTCTTAGACTAGCTTTGTTCAAGCACAAGAAGGGAATTGAAATTGTTTGGGATGGGGTGGCAAATCAGTTGTTGTGGTAATTTGCTGATTCAATTGCTTACTGTGCAGCACCTCCATCACCCAAATGGGTCTCCTCCCCCAACCACCCTTCCCAATTCCTTTCTTGTACTTGATCAAACTATATAGGTTATTGCAGCGCCAACAGCATTTTCGCTACCGGTCATATCCATATAATTCCTGACAACTAATTAGGTGTGATAAACAAAGGAACTAATGAACATATTTTGTTTTGTTTTTTGTTTTAGTGCCAAAGGCAAAGATTGAGGGAGGCGATGATCTACACGTGAAGACGGGCAGCACGATCACGATCCGGTGTGTGATCACCGAGTGCCCGGAACCCCCTGTTTATATCTTTTGGTACCACGAGGACAAGGTGCTCAACTACGAAACCCCTCGATTGAAGATCGAAACCGAACCGATAGTAGGTGACACAACCGTCAGCAGATTGCTCATCACCAATGCCCAACCGACAGATTCGGGAAATTACACATGTAGCCCGTCCAACACAGACAAAGCAAGTGTTATAGTGCACGTACTGAATGGTAAGTGGAATCTTTTAATACTTCATAACTTTAAAATGAATAAGTGCTTCATTCGTAATGAACTGCTCCTGCACTCGGTTGCAGCTATCTAGTCCCATTTTCACCATTTTTTGTCCAAAAAAAATGAAAACCATAATTTTTTGACGATTTCACAAAGAATTTTTTGCAAGGTAACCAATGAATGATCTTTTTGGAAAAACTTTGAATGGTATTGTAGGCGAACCCCTTTCTCAATATTCATACAAAATTTCATTATTGGATGGCTGAAACTTTAGTCCAACCTTTTGCAAACTTGTAAAAAACATCATTCTTGCATGAGCTTCAATAATCATTTGTTGCAGTTTTGGCTAATCGCACGATAATCACTTTAGCACCAAAATAAAGTGCAACAATCCCTCTATAACGCCTAATTTATTTAGAATTTTTACATTTACTAAATTCTCCTTGAGATCTAAAGGCACCACTCACATCATCTTCAATAACAATTATTGATGCTAGAAATGTGAGTGGATTTGATTCATTTCCATATAAACGCGAATAATAAATGAAAGGGAGGACAGTCAACGAATCTGAACTTCACGAAGTAGCCGTGGCTAAGTAGCACTTTTCCTCAAAATGTAAAATTTACATATCGAATCCATGATGTACAGTTCTTGTGGAAAGATAATTTAAAATATAATCTACGTATCTCTTTGATGATAATGCTACAGAAATATAAATGTTTGCAATGTGTATACTAGCACGTTGATCATATTCCCAAAACTATTCACAAGTTTCCTGGCGCTAGTTCCCAGAAGAGTCGTCGGGTGGCGCTGCAGTTGTTTCGAACATTTTGCC
>JAQFZQ010001355.1:0-20226 GCA_034696005.1 Glomeris marginata | reverse complement strand
CTAAAAAGTCGAATATCTCCTAAACCGTGATAGCAATGTCGAATTCGAGGACTGATTCGGATTCCTGAGTATTTTTCATATAAGACAATAATGTTGGTTTTGTATAGATAGGAGCATCCTAAACACACGAAGAAATCCTCATTGCTGAATCTGTTGTAATTGTGTAATTTAATGTATATGCTGCAAATGTATGGAAAATAACACTTATCACTCTGCAAAATGACTTGCTGAATATTCAAATCAAACCATTTGTGCCAAGAATTCCGTATTACTCTTTCTCAGCACCGAATATTCACAGAATATTCAGTTGTGGATTTATAGGTCAGCAGAATATTCAGATTACATGTATTGTCAGCACAGAATTCGTTAATTCCAATCGGTACTAATAATTCAGTAGTTACAGGTTTTGCCGAAATTTCAACACAATTATTTGCTGATTATTCAGCAAAATAGTCCCAAACATTTTTCGAACCTACAATTGAATATTCTGCAAAACCTTTACAAATATTCTGCAAAATCGTGTGCAGAATCATTCTGCCTTAAAGACACAAAATTGTGCATAGAACTCGTAAGCATTCGGAATACAACTATTACATTAATTGTTTGAAATGGTTTTTCCACACAAAATAAGTTCGTTTCTGATTCCCAAGTTATATGCATTGCAGTTGATGGTAACAAAAATCCTCTTATTTTAGCACTAAAAAACATCTTGTTTGTACACAATAAATTTTTTTTTCAATCTTCTAAATTCAGTTTCTATGTTTGAAAGTGTGCAATGTAGGTGGTACCTGGGGTCGACATCATTCTGGTGGAAAGGAGAGTAGGGGCTTCGTCCATTTTTATAAGGTCCCGATTTTTGAAATAAGACCCCCCGTTCGGAACAGCCTGATTACGGCTATGAATAACTCAACTGGATTACTACATTTCACACCATATAAATTATATCCTATATTATTCCAGCAAAAGTGGAAATACTTGTTTGTGTTACAAACCAGATGTTCGTGTTAACAAATACAATGAAATCAGTGATACAGATAACAGGGGAATAATATCAGGGTGCAAACAATTTATGTAATACTGGATCAGGAAACGGCTTTAGTAACTGGTTATTATTTAACAGGTAAAACATTGTATCAAAAATGAACAGAAAAACAGGATCTAGTAATGATATTGCAAGAGTCAGGTTGATGTAACATTTTAGTAGTTAACGTGGGTGGTCTGTCATTGATTTTACATACATCAGACACAAAAAATATAATTGGAAACCTTCCCGGAAGGCGAAGTTATCCACAAAATTGCAATCCCTTGTTGCAAAGTGAATTCAGATTTTTATGGTCCATTTAATTCCAACAAAGCAATTGCAAAATTAAATTGTTAATGTTTTCCTAAGAAACAAAACTGACAAAGTAAGTAAATGTCTGGGTTTCGATTTAGAAAACGTAATATGTATCAAGAGTTTTATGAATTAAGGGTCATGGTAGTAATCAATATCTAACCAATCTAACTTAAAAGGATTTCTAAAGACAATTTAATCAGCTGATTATGCTAAATTACCATATTTCCTATACACTAACATGACTACAATGCTAATTTGTGGACATATCAGTGTACTATGGTACATTTTATGCTGCCAATCAACAGTTCACATACAACCATGAAATGTTGTGTACAGAATTTCAGCTCCTAAACCTTAAAAAACAGAGATATCAAAAATAAAACTGGGCTATCACTTTCATTCATCAATGCGGGTCTCAAATAAAATTTCAGACATTACAAGTCCAATTAAATCACAGTTTACACCAATCTTGAGTAGAATTGTCATCAAAACTGTCACGATAACGTATCTTTATCCTAAAGCTTGCAATTCATTATTTAGGTAACTCAATCACTGGCCATTCCAAAGTTTAATCATCAATTGCTTTAATCCTGACTCTTCTGTTGTGATTAAAACCTTGATTAAAACATGTCTAATTAACGGCTTCTAAAGTCACTTGAGATGATATAAAATAGATATCCACAACAATCTGTAACTAAAAGTAATTTCAACTGCTTTGAAGAGAAAAGTGAACATTCATTATTACAAAATATAATTAACATTATATTTTACTAGTAAACTTGCAAATACAAATGTAAATCGAGACAAATCTCTTTTGCATGACAGCTAAAGAAATGGAGCCAAAGCAATTGCAATATAATTATAAATGTTCCAGCTTAATAATTAAAGGTTGCCATTAAATTGGCATTAAATTAAATGGTATGACATGGTCAGGGAAGTTTATGATACCATCAGGGGAGGTGAAATTAGACAATACAAGATAACAAAATATTGGCAAAGCTGTAGTATTATTATGATTTTATATACCTAAAAAAATCCTTCATATTATATTATTCATGAAGATGCAAAGTTTTTAGGGTGGATGATTGCGATTACAATGCAAAACTTGTATTTTTCCATGTCAGGTGTTATTTGACCATTTTGAGGGCCCAGAAATAAATTTAGATATCAGAAAAACTAAATTTTACTTGAATTTCATACCGGATCTTGATTTTTATAATGAACAAAGCGGCATCTATAATGTTGTATGTAAATAATCCATTTCTAAATATGCACATGACTTTAACCAGCTTCCTGTGACTCACAAGTTCATAAAGGTGTGTCAGACAAAAAAAAGACAAGATATCATACCCCATTTCATCGACCTTCGTACATCTGCAATATTAAATTGTATATGCATTGTGACATAATTTGAAAGTTTTCCAACAATGTTACTTGAGTGTGAAATTCAGAATATAACAAGTTAAAAAATCTGCAAAAGTATAACAAGAATTAACTAATTAATACTAATGCAATGTTTTGTTGGGAGAGTTCCATCTGTTTCCAAGAACATTGTATTTTGCTATTTTGATCATTTGGCCAAACTATTTTATGTTTCAGATATATCTGCTGCAAAGATGAAACCATGCTTTTCATGAGCTACATCCATCGATTTGGTACAACCTTTCACCACAAATATTGTTGGTCAGCAAAGAGTTTACTAGTAGAAAATAAAGTACAAATCGATACTTGCAAATTGTACGGATACCCCGCCATAGTAACCTTACCCCTAGTTTTTTAACTATAAAATAGCTTTAGTGAGATCTCCAGCATAAAATAACTGCAACACAACGATAATGTAAGGTCCCATTCAAAATCACTTACTTCTAGTATATACAGGGTGTTCCTAAACAACCATGACAAACATTTTCCAGGATTAAGAAAAAATTCCAGCGCATTTCCAGGATTTCAAGGACAACAAAAAAAATTGCAGTATAATTCCAGGATTCTTAGCATAAGTAGACACCCTAATGTATACCTGAATTACGAGTGCATAAAACCTCATTTTGCAATTTTTACCATTTGCTAGGACTTTTACGAGGTTATCGCCATTTTCCCATAGGCCAACAACCTCAGTTTATGCGAATTTAATGAAGAATTAGTGTAATAAGTTGCATACGCACTCTAATGTTTCGTAAACTTTCAGAAAAAATTGGGGATATAAAAAAACATGTAAATTCCATGGAAAAATGCAACCTTCTGGGCTTTCAGGGAGACAGTTCCCTTTAACATGTCACCAAGACCTGGCGTACCATGCAAGGTCCTCTCACCGCACCGATCATCACACTCACCGCAGGTAGACTTGCTTGACGGCGAGGGCCGCGTTGGAACACCTCTTTGGAAGTCGGAGCAGCCGAATGATGTTATCCCACTTGTGGCCATCGTTGACCTTCGGGGAAAAAGTGGAAACGAATCAGTCGGTGAAAAGAGTTTTGCCGGTTCATGGTTGGTAAACGCATGGGAACGAGAAGGTTGCGGAGACGGTACACGGTACGTACACCGTATCCAAAGCCTGTTCGGGTTCATTGGCCCGAGTCAACGAAACCTTTTACTTCGTCCCTGACCTAGCGAGATTGGCAGGCAGAGAAAGATACTCTCTCTTTCTGTCTCTCAATCTCTCCAACCTCCCACCACAAACAAACCAAACCAACCTTCATCCATCCTCCAAGAGCTGTCACCTGCGTGTACAACATATGCAGGTCCACTGGTCGTCCGTTGATGGTGGGAACACACCGAAAAGGAGTCCTGCAAATAACAACAAAACAGTATTTAAATACTATTATCTGAACTATAAAATTTGAGCATTGAGTCAAAACTCTTATTACTAATTATAATTCAATCATACACTAATTTTGGAAGCACTTTGCTACCAAAAATGCTACTTAAATTTGGCTAATTCCTTCAAGAGACTTCATTTAATATTGCCAAAGTGAGAAAGTAAGTTATTTTCCAATTCCCTTCATAATTTAATTAGTTAATACAATATTTTGAAACATTTTCAGTTATTTTCTGATTTCGAAATGTAAGTTTTTCCTGGCTGTACCATTTTCTGACTCAAAACATAATGAAACTCTTCCACTATCCACTGGCATTTAATATTTTCACCAAATCCAATGAAATTTCCTTTATATTTCTGAAAAACCAATGAAAAACAATCAATTTCCCACCAATTTTCCTGACACATCTGGAGGCGAATTTCCAGGTTTTTCAAGCATGCCGTAAGCCTAATGAACCTATTTGCAAGTGCTCAAGTACTTTGAATTTAATTATCTCGAGTTTTGACTGCATTCAAAGTCAATTTTACCCTCTGTTTTCATGGAACTGTTTCAATTCCCTGATGAAAGCGTTGCGGTCTCTGTCATCCGAATAGGGGCATCCACCTGCGAATTGTCTCCTGTTGGCCATCGTGCAACCCCTGGCTTTTAACTCCTTGCACTCCTCCTCCTATGGATGGCGCGATTAATCCGCACTACCTTTCCGACCGAATAGGGGGATTTATCTGTCGGGTTTTACGGTGCGATTTGCGGCATTTTGTCCGTGTTGGCGCCGTTATGTCCAGGACGTTTGACCGCCGCGTTGCGACCAGAAAAGATCGTTGCGGCGTTGCGTCGGTTCGCGTCGCCGAAAGCGGCTCACGGCCGATCGAGCGTCGTCGATGGCGGCAACAACAACAACAACACGCTCCTCGCAACCGTCACCATTGTTTCCGGGCGTCGTATTCCTCTCGCAACGGCCCGTAGCTGCTCAGCGTCATCACCGTTTTCAAGCTCGCTGCTTCAAGATGGCGTCACTATAGCGGCTGAAAGCTGCACTTTGGGCGCGCTAAACGCCAAAATCGCCGAAAGGTGACAACGAGCGGCCGCCCGAGCAGAAGCCGCCCCTTTTATCAATCGGCTTCTCTCTCGCTTTCCTCTCATCAGAGGCGAGGGCGACGGACGGCGGCGCTAAAAAAACGCGTAGACCCGATGCAGCCGATACGCGCCAAGCCGGCGAAACGTCATCAAATTCCTGGAGTTGAGGCGAAAGGGTGATATCCGTCCATCCAACGCCACAACTGCAACGATTGCCGCTCTCTTATTAAAAAGATGCGTGCTGGAGAACGATCGATCGATCGGACGGCAATAGTCTCTTTCTGGCCGCAACCTTGACCCGTGATTGACCTCAACGGTGCGCGCCCGAGAACCACTCGCTTGCGTTCATCGGACTCCCGCAACTGTTGACCGCAACCGCTACCGCTCCTCTACCTAGGATCGGTTGCAGTTTTTTATCGAACCGCGCGAACTTGCCATACGGGTGCCGCCATCTTGCCGTCAAAATTATACAAATTGCCGTTATTTCATACAAGGTTCATATAGTTGATGAAGCAATAAATTACTCCTTTGAAGTGTATTTCATTGTGTGAATTTTGGGTAGGGATGTACCCATGTTGTTCCATATTTTTGCAGTTTTCGGTACGTACGAATAATAGGATGTGATCTGATTGGTGTCTTCTTTGTGTTTTCCAATGGCGAAGTCGGAAAATGTTCGCCCTAGTCGATTACCGCATGCTGGAGTTTGGCTTCAAAATGGCGCCCACTGTGATGCTGTTTATGGGCGTGGTTCACATCCGTTTCCGGATGCAATGGATGCTCTTCCAAATGGCGTTTTCATATTGCACAGGATGCAATTTCCTTGAACACGACTCACTTTTAAGAGTGCAAGATGAATAACTCGCAAGACGCGATTGCCAAAAGTTGCCACGAACGGCAACTTTCGGGTTTGTTTCTCCATTTTACGTATAATTTAACATTCGATCTGCAAACATCTGCCGCTTAGGCCTATTTTCATTCTATTACGTCACTCGTTTCTGTGTGTTTTGTTGACAGCAGCTTCTGTTAATTTTTATATACGTGTCCTGGATTATGTACCGTCTGCCATTATGATACAGCTGCCACCTTGCAATATGTTTCATTTTCGTGTAGTTGTTTGTAAAACCTGTAAAACAAACCGCAAAAGGCTTAAATGCAAATTTTGGAATAAATATTATGTGCATGAACACTGCGTAAAAATCCTTGTAAAAGTATATTTATACATACATACCAAGCAACATACTTCGGAAACTTCAGTCTGTTAATCAATTATATATCTATTTTTTGAGGAATGGGAAAAAAGAAACAAGAGTTTAAGTGCTGACTTGACCTTGACCCTAATTCAGTGATAATCCATTTCCTCTTGTATAAATGAACCATATAGTACCTAAATTCTCTTGTTACAGTCCACTTTCAATAGCAAACTAATAATATACAATTTCCAAGAAATATCCCACACAAAAACAATTTTATAATAGGCCTACTATGCAGAAACTTTCCATTCTTTCTCATTTCTTTGTGCTATTGTATTCTGTGTTTTATGTTTTGCATTTTTGATTTGTAAACACGATCAGATGAATCTCATAGCAGCAGTTTATCGGACTGTCACGATTACGAACCTCAGCTGGAATTTGATGACACAGAGCTTGAAACTGGTAAGACCATCCACGCACATGGAAAATGTTCAGGGACTGACCAAATAACAATTCTCCTATTTTTGCACGTTTCAATTCACTCTAAATTGTACGCCAGATCGTTCATTTGTTGCTTACGTTTGCGCGTCCACATTATTGTCTCGATTGGATTTTGAGAATTAAACCCATGATGGTTAATATTTAATAGATATTGGGAAGGAGGAGCCCACACTTGACTACCTCGAGTCACCTGTGTCTGACGGTACCATCGAGGAGAATTTCGAAGAGGAACTGGGAATTGCTGCGGAGGCTGCGGAAGAGGTCAGAGAGGCCGAGGAGGAAGATGATTTCGCGGACATCGCGAAGCACGGTGTTGTGGAAGTTGCGGGTAATTTGTACAGTGATGTACCTAACCAGGATATAGATCCATGATTAAACCATGTGATTCAATCCAATGTCTTTGACAGGTGATGACAATTATGGTCGAAAGGTAATCGTGGTTTCAGCCTGCAAGCTTCCTTCCACTGCAAACTTCAAACATGATAGGTTTCTCAGGTACGACCAACAAAAGCTCATGTGTCTCCTGATACTGGAAATCCTGCAAGTTTTTCTTAATCCTGGAAAATGTATCATTTTTGATACTTTACATAATTTCGTTTATTGATTTCTGTGTTCCTCTTTTAATTTGCTTGGAACAAATTAACAATTAAGCAGAGACTTTTGAAATTCGATGGTTCATTCCACTTATTCATCAGTTTTTAAGGGATTAATGTGGTTTGTTATGTAACTAATCTTTCACTTTATGCATTTTTGTGTCCTGGGAAAAAGTTATAAATATTCTTGAAAATACTGGAATTTTGAAATGAAAGTTTAGTAGACACCATGTTGGTCCATGACATTGCTCAATCTGTTACATTGCTCGATGCTCCTCTGTTCTTATAGGTACTTGATGTATACTCTTGACCAATATGTGGAGAATGATTACTCTCTAGTCTACTTTCACCATGGGCTAAACAGCAAGAACAAACCATCACTTGGATGGCTGTGGCAAGCGTACAAAGCTTTTGACAGAAAGTGAGATACTTTCATTGAATCTCATCAAATGCACCAACTAATAATCAAATCAAATTCTAATTGCTTATCTTTCTTCAATAACTAGGTACAAGAAGAACCTGAAAGCATTGTTTCTAGTCCACCCAAGTGGCTTCATAAAATTTGTCTATCAAATCTTCCGACCGGCAATAAGGTAATGGGGCTTTTCGGTTTAAATCTATTGGTGTAAATTCGGATATTGTCTTAAATACAAGTTCAATTTTCCAGCGTCAAATTTGGACGGAAGATCATGTACGTGAACTACCTTTACGAACTGAGACAACATCTTATAATGGACCAGTTGTACATCCCGGAAGCAGTTTTAGCGTAATCATCAGTGCTATTCTTACATTCAAAAAATTGGTTGCTATTTTATACGTGTGAAATGTACGTATGCACGCAGATACGACAAACAGCTGATGAGCAAGAACCCGCGGTTACCTTCACCGCAAAGCGTAATGACATTCCATATGCCCTTGGATACGCAGCAGTTTAATGTTTCACTGCAATTGTTAGCATTTTCCCTCTTCTTTTTTACCAGTAAAGAATTATATATTACAAATTGAGATATGTCCTTTTAACTTTCTAGCTTAAAGGAACATAACTCCGGGGATGTGATACCGAACGTGGTAAAGCGATGCGTTGAATATCTTCAAAGTCCTGATGGTACATTTATAGCAAACATTTTCCTCATTCAATATTCAGCAAAATAAACTGATTTAAATGTGATTTGTAGTTTTGGAAACCGAGGGCTTATTTCGTCGATCTGCCAATATAGTAGTGGTGAAGGAAGTGAAAAATGCTTTCAACGGAGGTAAACATTACACAGGGAGTGGACATCTTGTTCATTAAAATTAACTTCCCAAATATTGTTAATGTACAGGGCTAGAAGTGGATTTTGTACAGCTTGGAGATCCGCACATCGCAGCTGTTCTGCTGAAGCTCTTTTTGCGGGAACTGCAAGATCCACTTTTAACGTTTGATCTGTACGGTGATATAATTGGATTTCAAAGTGAGTTGGTTTGAATCGTGCTAGTTCTTTCTCAGATATGTAATACAAATTGCATTTCACTTGTTGTGCAGGTCTTTCCAAGATCGAGAAAGCAGAGGTTTCCCGAGCACTTATCTTGCAACGGCTTCCAGAGGACAATTACATATTACTAAAATACATTGTTGAATTTCTAGTGAAGGTAAAATGATTTATATATCTTATGTAGTATAGAATTTTAGGGAAGTTTGGTCAATTTTACATGCAAATTTATTATTACAGGTTATTGAAAGGAGCGATTTGAACAAGATGAATGCTTCGAACCTTGCCATTCTTTTTGGCCCAAACCTAGTCTGGTCGCAAAGGGATCAAACCACACTGTCTTCTATGGGACCGATCAATTACTTCACTGAATATCTGCTCACGCACTACGATAATATCTTCACAAAATGAATGTAATGATTTAAAGAAGTTTAGATTTTATTTTATATTCTCCAGAGCCGTGAATGTTTATGCTGAAAGCTGTTTAATTTTATTTAGTAACCTCTGCACTAAATTTAGTAAACTCTTCCGAGTATAAATGATAATTTCTAGATTATTTTGCAGGCATGGGCAATGTTCTTGAAAAATGCAAGGGGAAGTGACATATCTTGTGTCTCAATTTCATAACACATATCCATTTTTGAATGAATACGCACATGCCAGCAAGTGGAGATTACTCGGTTCAACTATCCAAAGTATAAAATTGTTCGCATATTTTTTATATATATTAGCATAAGTTTCACTTGCACTGTATTGTATTTGTAAAATACCTATATTATTGTAAAGGAGATATTCAAGTCAAATATTACAGTATATATTGCTTTCTTTGCTTGCGGTGAGCATGAAGATATTGTACAAATGTTCTTCGAACTGCAGTACAACTTCCTTTAACGACTGAATCTATTTAACATTATTTCATTTACATTTATCCAACTACCAAAGATTAGGTGGGCTGTTGGTACGAATTAGGGGAATCCTAAATCCAATAAACTACTGGTACATTTATCAGTGGTTTTTGTAAAACAGATTAACTCGTTAAAGAGGTTTACTGCGTTGCCTACTCTATTGCTATATAGGGTACTTTGAGCATTTAATATCGTTATCAAAAAGATGTAATGTGTATTTCTGGGTAAAAATACAGTTACTTTAACCAACTGCCATTGAAATGTTTTGCGGATATGGATTTAAGTGTTAGTTTATTCATTTTGTTGCGTGTTTACAGGGTCCATTTTCTCCACGTAAGGTTGTGTTTCAAATTTACGACGTTTTGGGGCTCTATATGATCCCATACCTCCTGCAGCATCTGCTTCTTCCTGTGTGTATTGACCATTCTCCAGGTCCTTCAGTCTCCTTTTATGCGCTTTCCCACGGAAATGTTCGGTCATCGCGCGGTCATCGACGAAGTACCGCCTGCAACACACAAAAATGGGAGTTTTAACCTTGTTTTAACAGCTTATTCACTGTTAAATAATATGCATTCCATGCGACAGATTATATACAAAACCCAAAGTGAAGCATGTTCAACATTTGGGGCTTTTTGAAATTAAATTGTTATTTTGGTTTATGCTCGACTTTATTTTTCAACTGTAAATTAGGTGTACTGTGTTTTATACTTGCCAAGTGAAAAACGTAATTCATACACTCTTGATATTAATAAATAAAATAGTTTTATATACAAGGCAACCTTGAAGTTAAGTCTGGACCCAAGTTTGGACAGGCTGAGAATAAAAAGGACATCTGGATTATACAGGGTGTCTACTAAACTTTAAATTCAAAATTCCAGGGTTTTTATAAGGATATTTATAAATTTTCCAAATACAAACCACATTAATCCTTGCTACATAAGAAAACTGGTGAATAAATGGAATGAACAAGCAAATACCATGATAGGGGTATTTTATTCCAAGCAAATTAAAAGAAGAGCACACAAATCAATAAACGAAATTATGCAACCTGTAAAGTGACAAAAAATATAAATTTTATACAGGATTAACAAAAATTCCAGTATATATTTCAAGGACAACAAACAAATTCCAGGATTCCCAGTACTATCAGTAGACACCCTATTTAGTGTACAATGAAGAGTAGATTAAAACAGTAAATTTGTTAAGCGAAATAAATAATTTTGGCATTATTTATCATGGAATGCAAATGTAGGCTTATAAGCAGCCATGTGCATAGTGCTATACTTACGCGCAATGTAGGCAATAAAACTGCGCAGCTCCGGCTACATCGTAATCCACTGGTTGGTTGAGTAACTTGGTAGCATTTTCTGGTTCAGTATCGGCCTCAATTTCGTCCAGATCCTTCGTTTTCCTCTTAGTTTTAAACTTCTTGCTGGCATGCTTATGCCTGTAAGCCGACATCTTGGTAAACTTCTAGATGGACCGTGGCGCCACCTGACGCCGGTAGCCGGGTTTGCGCTTTCAACCGCTGATGTGGTGCGACCCCTAGCGGTACATTTTGGTACCTTGGTGCATTTCGATCAATTTCGTCCAACTTTTATAGCCTGTAATAAGTGATCATCACCGTGGAATTGCTCAACAATGGAAGAACCGTGATCACCATTAAATTAGTAGCAAGCAGTGTACTTCACGAACCGTCCTTGTAAACAAGCGAAGGTGCTCAACATGAATTCCGTGCCTGGTTTTAAAATCCGAATCATTAGGCCTAAAATTCTCCATTTTGGTCCATCTCTCTTCTCTACAGCTTCCATCTCGATAATCTTCAAGCCGGAAGAGCTATATTATCCGGTGAAATCATGTTGTTTCCGTGGCTGGTGCTATTAGGTCGGTGTTTTCTGTGCATGGGAGGATGGTTTTCAAATTCAAACTGGAATTTGGGTCAAAACAGAGGTAATCATAATCTCTTTTATTTACAATTTGTACGCCAAAGAAACAAATTAATATATTTTACATATCACAAAACATTACTGTTTATTATTTACGATGTCCAAGGAACGCAAGAATAACTGAGTGACAGACAAAATGCAGATGCTGTCAAAAAAAAAATGATAAGCAACACATGTCAAAACATTTCAGTTGCAGAGAATAGTCCTCTTTGTGATATTCATGATAAAGGATGACACATAATATTTGGTTCCTTTAGAGCTGCAGTAAATCTTTGGCTTACTGTTTCGCTAAACCGTAAATTCAATACGGTGTAAAGAATGTATTTAACAACATTAGTATTTGTTGCATCTGTTGTAGGTATTACAAACACTAGCCTCACGAATTGCAACGATGCTGAAGGTGAAGTGGACCTTTTACAAGCCCTCAACGTAAGTACAGCACTCCGCGGTGTTGGCCAATCTCACGGACCGAGACCTCTGGACGAGCTTCCCGCGTGGAAACTTCACGCCACATTTGACCACGTTCAACTTCCACCCGGACCTACAGCTCACCTACTGCATGCAGTGCAAAAATCTCATAACTTTGTCATGAACTTTGCTTTCCGTCAGCACCGCAAAACCATAGCCACACTTTTGGCGGTGAATTCACCGGGAAAATTGTCCCCGTGGCTTCGGCTCACTTCGAACCTGAAGCAAGGTCACCTCATGCTGTTCTATCGTATCAAGGAAGATACACGTTTGCACGAGAAGATCTTTCCATTGCCCCGGCACACCAACTGGACTTTACTGGAACTCACGGTTCACGGTGATGTGGTCACTCTGTCGTTGGAGTGCCAGAAGGCGAGGAAACAGAGACTAGCCGGACACATCAACCTGCACTTTCCGAAAGATTCCCTCGTGTATTTTCGGCAGGAGCCGGGCTTTAAGAAAAAGCTGCTGGTAATGTTATCGTGTGCTGTAATGACTGCGAAGAGCTTCCAACATCTTATCTTTTCTTCTTTGAAGGGTACGGTACAAGTTGCACGTGTCGGTGCCTGTCCACCGCAAGAAAGACTGTGGCAGTGTGGCAACTCAACGCTGCCAACATCCACAAATCTCGATTGATCTGATGTCCAGTGTTGAAGAAAGTTGTTAGAAATAAGCCTGCTTTTAACTCTGGCCTAAGACATAAAATAAAACTATATTTGGTGGCAAAAATGTGAGATTCTGTTTGTAAAAGAACATTTAAATTTACCCAATTATCGATCGAGATTGGGAAAAATAGACAAATAAACTTGAAAGTATACTTTTAGCAAGGAGCTTTGAGAGTCTTATACTTTGGCCACCATCTGCGAATGTAATATGTAACATGTTGTTCTTTGAAAACTCAACATTTCCATGCAACGAGTTTATATGACAAGGTTTACAAAGCTATTTACTGATGGCTGTGATTGTATCATTGATATATAGCTCTTATTATCTTCATTACTGAGATGTGTTCAGATTTTCTTTGTCCTTACTCATCGCTTGGACTAGTAATATCGCAATATAATAGATTAACTTATCTGCTTGGACGATGATAATTCTCATATTCCTAGTGTAAGGTGATATGCTAGATAGTTTTCCTCAATCTCGTATATATTTGGAATATTATATCTTGTTTAGGATATGTGCTTTGTGACTTGAATACTTGACATGTAATTTTTCAGTATCGTGCATGATCGTGTCCACAACAAAACATAGTGTAATTGTTTCAATTACTTTTGGATGAAACAGTGTAAATTAAAAACTATCCATGAAAATGCGGTGATGTGAGTAGTTATTCGTTTGTCGGTCAACAAGGCAGTGTTATTACAGCATGAACTTTAAAGGTACAGTAATTGGACGTGATGTAAGAAGTAGTTCGCGAGAAAAGTTTACCTAATATCAGTCCGTGGAATGTTGTGCAAGAATTTATTACAATACTTTCCCAGAAATGTGGTTGTATGAATAAACTACAATCTCACAAAAACAGTTATAATAAATGCGAATTATTCACCCAAACAAATTGTTATTAAACGTAATATTTTTCGTTCAATAATTACTGTAAGAAGTAGGAAATAGAGGAAAAGTTTCCGAGTGGAAAGTTTAAATTTGGCGCTAAATTCGAATGATTAATGAGGTAAAAACGGCGCTTCTGCCCAGTGCGTTGCAGGCGTTGCCGTTCTTTTGTCAGCCATGTTAGTGCAATGTTTTCTGGAGAAGTGTTGGGTAACTTACATATAGGGGCAGCTAAAACGACAAAATAAAATCATCCACTTTGACCCTTCTACTAAACCTAGAAGTTAATAAAAGTAATTCATTTACACACTGTACTATATAATATGCGTTACATTTCATTCGGGATTTTATGGTATTTTATGATCGATCAGCCCAATAAATATTGTCATATCATCTTTAACTTGTGGTTGGTTCATTCTTAACAATGTATTTTAAGGTATAATCCCAACCTTTAGACCCATTTTTGTGTAAATGTTTTATGTGTGCAGGTACAGGTTTAATAGGGCATATATGTTTGAGCTTTTGTTGCGCTTTCTTGGTATAATTACGTCTGCTTTTTAAAATGGCCGCCATCATTCTTTCCTGGTTCTAAAATTTTGCGCTAATGCTTATATTTATCGGATGGGGTGGAGGAAAGAGGAAGGGGCATGGATGACCGACTTTTTCCTATACATTTATCCTTGTTCAACAGATGAGCAGATTCAAAATTCCAACTCCCCCACCTGTTAGTTAAATGTAAATTTACAGATTTCCTTGCGACCACTAACATGGAGGCCCATAGCATGCAATGTTACAATAGCAATCTTGGTGCTTCACTGTAATACATGCAGTGAAACTATTATTATGAGGGATGAGACTCTATATACATTTGTTTTGTAAAGATTTGAGGAGCTGTGTTACTTTTTACAAGCGATACGTTCGGTATTTTTAAATTATTGAGTTTGCAACATTCAGAGCACAACTTACTGCATCACAAGATGCTCAAATTGAGTGGAATGACATAAGAGTTCATTCGTTTGATTTAGAGTATGTGTATTATCATCCACTCTTGGTATTATTCGTATTATTGAACTGAAAACTTTATTGCAGAAAAAACTTATAGTAACATTCCAGTAACTGGCACAAGTTGATTAATAGTCAACATTTTGTATCAAGTTACAATGAAATAGAAGTAATGAAAAAATATTTAAACAAGTTGAGTGTAAGCTGCAATGTAATTTTGCATGATGACAGTCAATATGTAGGTACATACATAACATGAACACAATTGTTACAGGTTTTCCTTTGTTGTAGGTACTTTTTTCCTACTCAACAAACTTTTATAATATAAACAGACAGGAATATGACCCACTATATCGTTCTCATTATTCAAGAACGCATATAAAGAGAAAAATAAATGCATGACTCCTACAATTACCCAGGGTACTTGCTACTTTTTAATATCTCCTAATTATTGTACTTAATGTTGCAATAGTAATTTGCGTTTTGGGCTAGAGATGAGAGAGAGAGAGAGACAGGGAGAATGGGGTTTGGTTGTTCGGATGATCGGGTGGAGTGGGCGTGTTGCGGCAGTGGACAACATTTGGGTTGGTCCATATGGGCATTGTAGTTTGGAAAGTTTTGTGTCGGAGTTGTGGAGTGGCCGGCCAGTGGCGGTTGCGGTCACCAAGCACTACAGGCCACTCCCAAACGCATTCCACAACTCCGTTTTTCTCACGAATCTGGTCTGGGTGGGCGTGTCCAGTCTCCTGCAAACCGTGTCATTTTCGTAGCACGCTCCGTCGGCCCGACTTGGCCCCCTTCATTTTCGCCATGTTCGCCGGCCCTCCAGACCCTGCAGAACCTCCCACCACAAGGTGAAACCATGGTGAAACCCAACTCTATAAAGCCTTGATCATTGTTATCATTCTTCCCTTCATTATTATTGTTATTACAGTGCACGTACTTTCCACCAAACCGACCGAGTAAAGTGCACCCTGTCTCCATCTTTTCCCTTCTCCATTCTCTATATAAACCCTCAAAAAGTCCAAGAAAACGAAACAAAAAACAACTCAAATTATACATCCACTATTGTGCCACCCACCACCTGTTGCAACGCAACTTCCAAAAACCAAGAGACATGCTTTGGACCTCCATCTTCATACTCCAAAGTGATGTAATCTATATCCTCTAATAACAAGTGCTCTGATGATGTTAACAAAGTGAAATTTTATCATTCACATTTTCCTATGGGAGAAGAAAGTATTTTGATACCTCTTGCCAATTGTCCAATTTCATTAAGCGCCTCCCACTGCCAATATGGTGTCTAAAGTGAGGAAAATGGAGGCCAAAGTGAGGCAAAAGCTGGAATTTGGTTGGCAGAAAACCAGTTTTCTCACATAATGACGTTATTTCGAAAATTGTTTCAGCCAATTGTGACTTACGTGAAATAGGTCAATTATATGATGTACAATGCCGAATATTGGAGGTGTATAGCGTGTTCAGTGCTGAGATTATTGCAAATTCCTGACAATTCGCCATCAAAAATGCTACAAAGATAAATGAAGTAAAATGAGTGTGAATTTAAATGCATATAAAGTTGGAATTGCACCGATTTCAGAGCAACCAACCCTCCAACGAACCACATGAAATACGGATCGAAGCTGTATAGGATTCCCACTTTGATTTACGACACCACTCAGTGCAGCCACAAAAGAGAACATTATGGTACAGGGGGCTGTTCATAAATTATCTATGGAGGAGGAGCTCTATTTTAAGAATTCAATATCGTTATACAAGGGGGAGGAGGGTAAGTGGATATTTTCTCCCAAATCGGAGATATCAAATCTGCTTTGTGAGGCTTACAATGATAATTACCTCTTAGGTTGAATGACCACTAAGATAACAAGACGCAGATAAAACTCACTTAGTGGAAAATGCGCATCATTTTAAGAGAAAAATGCACTTTTCTGCTTCCTGATAAGATTAATGTTGTTCTTGTATTGCACGGTGTACGGTTACAGTATTCGTTAGAGCTCCAACAAGCGTATTGTTTACAAATGATATCATCGTTTCTCGGAACTTTTTGGTTTCCTCGGGTTACCAAATATTCAATGGACACAAACTGTATTTCATGGGTCTAAAAAATTAAGATGTTATATCCAAACGAAAAATGAGAATTACAATATTGAAATGTCAACGAAATTCACTTGTGAATGTAACCAGGGACCTGTTTAGCACGACCATGTCTAATTTCCTTCAAACAAACAAAAAAACAAACAGCCACAAACACCATTCATGATGATTTGACAGGGGCAACCTAGTTGGGCCAAGAGCCTGTTGTTGCCTGCCGTATTGTATTGGATCGGATCGGACCGGACCGGATCGGACCGGACCGGATCGGATCTGACCGGATCAGATTAGATCGGATCGGATCGGACTGGATCGGATTGGATCAGATTAGATCGGATCGGATTGGATTGGAGAGGTGGTAGTGGAGAAGCGGGGATGGTCTCAAAGGAGGGTGGTGGTTGGGAAATTTGTTCCTCAACCTTCCTTAGTCATAACAAGCTGTGAAAAAACTAAATTTTTGGGTACTAAGTTTAATCAAGAGTAGATGTACAAATATTATACAGGGTGTTTCGGAAATAGGTGGACAAACTTACAGGGAATATTCCCTGCATAAAAACAAGACAAAGTTAATATAAACACATGTCCCCAAACGCTTAGGTGGTTACGTAGCACCTGAAACGTCACATCCATAATTCATGTTCCCCAATTACAAAAAGTAACTGCTAAAGTGGTCAAAATCGCATTGTTAAACACATACGATGCATTGTGAATATGACATTGATGACTTATGCTGCCAGTGCGACCATTTGCAGGGTTCCTGGCACCTTTGAACGGGTCCGACAGTCCATGTTGAGACGTGTTAATGCATGCATTGCATCCCATGGAGGGCATTTTGAACACCTGCTGTGACTCCAAATGTAGCATTTGCAGTAAATAATGAATTTTCAGATGTCGGGAGCATGAATTTCGTACCAGCAAGGGCAGAACCAAACATATTGTCTAATATGGTTATAATGATACTCAGACCCATTATGCATGCACTGCATGGCAGTATAAAAGGTGGCAGGAAAGCACACAGTTTGTAATGGCAGATGTGACGTATAGCCTAACCAGCTCATAGGATACTGTGGTAGAAGTACGGGAGAAGGGAAGGGGTTGGAATTCCGTCATCCCGTGACGTCACAATCACAGATCGACGACGCATGCGCGTGTAACTTGCGTGAATATTTCATCTGGAAGCTGCAAGAGGCCTTGCTGCAGAGGTGGGGTACCATCATGTGGGACCTGCACGTTGCTTTTAATCGATCAGAGGTGAGTTGGGTCGATGGTGGAGGTGGTGACGGAAGAGGTGGAGGAGGAGGAGGGGGGGGGATAAAAGAGGTGGCGCAGGAGGCCAGTGGGAGAAGGAGGAGGAGGGGGGTTTGGGTTAGTGCAGAACCGAAAGTGAACGTGAATAAATCATGGCACGCACGGGCGTCCATTAGCCAGAAGAGGTAGTGGAGGAGAGGGGGGTTAGGGGGGTAGGTGCCCCTTAGGGTGAGTACGTACTCCCTCCGCCAGAGCGGCGCCACCCCGCGGCAAACCTGCGCAATCGCTGATCTGTTGACGTTGCACTCGTGCAACTGAGCAAGGCCAATACATCTCAAGTGAGATGAGAACATGGGGAAGAAACGAAATCGATATTTGGCGATCGAATCGATACGTCACGTGACGTTACTTTTTGAGGGGTGGGAGGGGGGAGGGTGGGTGGAGTCGTTTGTTGCCCAACCGGTTTTGGATGAGTGCAGCGAGGCTCGGAGCGCCACAAAGCCATTTTTCGGTCAATTACGGCAGAAAAAATGTCCAGATAACATTTACACGACATTGGTGTTACCCATGTGGGGTGTGCGGTGGGGTGGAGAGAGGGAGAGCTAGGAGGAGTGGGCATAGGGGTGATGCAGGTCTTAGGCTTCAGGGTGGTGGTGGTAGTTTGAGGGTCTGGTCTGAGCAAGAAGATGCGTATAGTCTGAGGACACTCGTCTCAAACGCACAGACGACTTGTTACTTGATTTCCGCACGCACTTTTGCAAGAGGGTTGGTTGGAATGGGGAGGGGGGAGGTTGTGGTGGTGGCGGTGGTGGTGGGGGGGGGGGCAATGAGAAGAGGGGTTTTTTGTTTTGTTTTGTCCGCCATTGCCCTCAGCCGCACGATAATTGGCAGGTGCGAAGCGGAATACCGGTGAGAAGACTTTAGAGATCGCTGGACCTGGACAACAAACCCCCGGTGAAATTATTTTATTTGCCAAGCATGGAAATAGTCTCGAATAGCAGCCGCACATCAAAACACCTACTTGTACAGTGCATGATAAAACCATGCATGTCAATTCCTGTTGCGCTCCGAATGAATAACATTAAATGCTCTTGCTCTGTCCATATTTGCAAAAACCAAGCTAATTAACACGGAAATGAACGAACTGTAATAATCCTTTTAATATTCAACACAAAGTGAATTTGGCCCTCCTACCTCAACCAGCTGTGATTGGTGTTCCAACAGGAGTAACTTAAGTGTCCTGCTCCAAGTGCTCAAAATTTGGATTCAGCCATCGTAGCCCATGCAGCATACCGAATGACTTTCTGATCTGATTACAACCCTAATTTAATAATTAATGATGGTAGCAATCGATCAGCTGTTTGGGCAGTATTACAGTATGTTACTTCCATATTTTGCTTCTCCAAGATAATCTTGTATAGCATCATCATCTGATGATACAGCAGTCGTGTTGCATGCAGCAGCAGCAGCCAATCGCATGCAGAGCAAGAAACATAATGTGACGTCATATCTTGTCTAGCAGATCTATATCTGTACTAAGGATCTGTACAATTGCTGCGATGACATCACGATGGTAATCTCAAAACAGCATGACAGTTTCGTTTCTGATGAAAGACCTTCTAACTTAATTCAACAAATTTAGACTGCTTATCTGAAGATGTTACGATTCAGACTGAAATCATTCAAACTCACATTTGAATGTTTATATTGAAGTGCTATAGCAAGATCACTTGAAAAATATGTGGTGGTGGGTGTAACATGGAAAAGGATAACAAAAGCAATATTAAATTTCAGAACTGCAGATTGATACCATCAATTAATTATTATTTAAGACCGTTTGTATAGTCGAAATTCATGATTTCCTCATTCATATATGTACGAGGGCTGTCCAAAAAGTATCCGACTTTATTTTTATTCTCAGTTCGCAATTACAATTTAATGATGAAACTTGGCAGAGGATTAGAAGGGACATTCAGGAGTATGTGTGTTTTTTACGACCTTGCAACACGTACGGTTGC
>JAQFZQ010001354.1:0-20228 GCA_034696005.1 Glomeris marginata | reverse complement strand
CATCAGATGACGTGTCAACAGCCTCTCTAGGGACGCATTGATAGCAGCGCCACCACACGGATTTCTCCGGGAACCTTACCGAGAAACTTGTGAATAGGGAACGGCCACTCCTGAAAATTTTGTAATATTCGAAAGTGCACGACTGCCATCTGGCGGATGGTTTTCTCGCAGTACAATGACTCCGATTGATTTATTGAGTTGTGATAGAAAAAGAATTAGAAAATAGCATATGATAAACGTGAGAAAACAAGGAGGTAGAGTAATGCCGGATTTGAAACCGGATGTCTCGCTGGATAGAGATGCATTTCATTTTTTCCCTGTTTTCCGGAACTCTAAACTTCCTGTTGCCAAGAGCTTGTATCAATATAATCGATATAATGCAGGGGGAAATTGTTGAAAGGCGTCAGACGAGTTTTTGTTCAAATTTCAAGAAACAAATTGCCGAAGTTTTCTTTTTATAATTTTAATGTAAGAGTGAACTATAATAAGAGTAATTTTTTATAATTTCCATTATTTTGTAATTATATGTATATAAAATATGTAAAATTCAGTAAAACTCCTCCGGAAATTGTGCTAAAAGTTAAGTGTTTCGATTTTTGTGTTTGAATGCTGATGTGGCGAAATGAAATTATTTAGGGGTTTTCCCTTGATTTTTCCCGGATATCGCAGTTAAAGAACACTTCCTTAAGTGACGTCATCTTGCGCCATTTTTAAATGTTCGAGTTCGAGGTAGTATCTTATCTGATAAGCTCATTGATTTTATTGAAATACATCTTTCAAACGGAGCATAAAATTATATTATTACTATTATTATTTGATGTGGGCAACATTTTCCGTTTATGTACCACGTGTACTCGCCAATTTGTATGGGAACACATTACTTGACGGGATATCTGAATCTCATTGTTTGAATGTTGCTAAAAATCAACTAAAAATAGATTATTTTGTCGTTCGTGTTCAACGATTCGAAGTGATTTAAAAATGGAGTGCGAGTGGGCGGAGCGTGCGATGTAATAACCAACCAATTAGATTGGGTTGGTCTTTATTCTCTCACTTTGAATTTCTTTGTTAGCGACCGGGAGATTTAACCTACATTTTCACTCTATTTAATCAGAAAATCGTGCGCTTAGAAGTTAAAACGCCTCCATTCTTGTTAATATATGGAGCGATTTATTATGTAGGGAGCGTAATTTGAGGGATTTTCGAACGCGATTTAGGCCTAATAACGTGGCGGCCATTTACAAATCAGCAACACCTGGCTACCGATCGATCTGCGACCGATTTCTCATGCATTGAACGCATATTAGGGGCGAACATCCTGTTGTTTCAATATAACCACACGTGTAGTTTTCGACGGCTTTATTTGGAACACGTATTTCAAAATGGGTAGTGGTGCTTGCAAAACATTCCGAAAACAGCAAGTTGGTGCTTCTCGTCCGAAACCTGTGTAAATACTTGTATAATGAATTGCAATATTTGCATTTCATTTATTATTTCTGTATTAATTGCACATATACTGCATGTGTGAATTGTTTTCAAATTTGTATTTTGTGCATTTTTTAGTGCGGACATAGCTCTCATTGGATTAGCTGTGATGGGCCAAAACCTCATCTTAAATATGGATGATCATGGATTTGTGGTAAATAAACATAGTTTTAATTATTATGTACCTACTTATGCATATTTGTATTATGATTAATATACTATTTGTGGTTATTATTTTGCTTCCAAGGTTTGTGCATATAACAGGACTACGGAAAAAGTCGAGCAATTTCTGGATAATGAAGCGAAAGGGACCAAAGTTGTTGGTGCAACTTCTCTGGAGGACATGGTATTCAAATTGAAGAGACCCAGACGTGTTATGCTGCTCGTTAAAGGTGAGATTTTCTACTGTTTTAGCCATTGAGTCCCCTGTTTTAAAATTTGTTTATTGAAAATGGCAGCCGGAGAAGCGGTGGACCAATTCATCGATAAATTAATCCCACTATTGGAGAAAGGAGATGTTATCATAGACGGTGGAAATTCCGAATACAGAGACTCCCAAAGACGTTGTGCAGATCTGAAAAAGAAAGGTCTACTGTTTGTGGGATCTGGAGTGAGCGGTGGCGAAGAAGGGGCACGGTACGGACCATCCCTGATGCCCGGTGGTGCTCCTGAAGCATGGTAATCTCGATAAGATGATCATATTGACTCAATTTCATATAAATATCTGAGTTTTCCTAAGTTTATTTCTGTTACCTTGCAGGGCTCACATCAAGAGCATCTTCCAGAGCATCGCGGCTAAAGTTGACGGCAGTCCGTGTTGTGAATGGGTAAGTTTGTGTTTGAAAATTTGAGAAGACTGTAATTTGAATTAATAGGAGGGTGTTAATGTCAGGTTGGTGAAGACGGAGCCGGCCATTTTGTAAAGATGGTTCACAACGGTATAGAGTACGGAGACATGCAGTTGATATGCGAAGCGTACCATTTGATGCGCGATGGACTCGGCTTGGGCTGCAAGGAAATGAGCGATGTACATAACTCCAGTTTCAATTCACTCGTTTCATTAATGTCATGAAATATAATGTAACAATGGTGATGGACAGGTTTTTGGAGACTGGAACGCCGGAGAACTTGGTTCGTTCCTTATCGAGATCACCCAGAATATCTTGAAGTACACCGATGAAAGTGGGGAGTTCCTCGTCGAGAAGATTAAAGATTCGGCCGGACAGGTACCAACATTCTTACGCACAACATAATGGTGGTAAATAAAAACAAATTCAATATTTTGATCGTTTCCAGAAAGGAACTGGAAAATGGACGGCGATATCCGCGTTGGAGTACGGAGTTCCCGTCACACTTATAGGTCGGGTGTAATAATTATCAGTAATCCGTTTGAAGATTCTGGTTTAAAATTGAGTAATAAATGAAATTAAAAGTTATTTTTAACTTTAGGAGAGTCTGTGTTTGCACGGTACCTTTCCGCGTTGAAAGATGAGCGTGTGAACGCGAGCAAGCAACTTCTTGGCCCCAGTGAAACGACATACAAAGGAGACAAGAAAGAGTTCATTGAGCATGTCAGGAAGGCATTGTACGCTTCGAAGATAGTCTCGTACGCACAGGGCTTCATGTTGATGCGGGAAGCCGCAAAGCAATACAAGTGGAAACTGAATTATGGAGGAATTGCGCTCATGTGGCGCGGTGGATGCATAATCAGAAGGTCTGTTTTATTGTCATTCGTACATATATACAATAGACTTTATTTCAGTCCTAGTAATAAATAATGATATGGTGATTTTTCTTTTTAAAGTGTGTTCTTGGGGAACATCAAAACTGCGTTCGAAAAGAACCCCGAATTGTCAAACTTACTCTTGGATGACTTTTTCAAAGAAGCAATTCATAATTGTCAGGTAATATAAATTACAATGGTGCAAATGCGATTCAATTAGGTTTTAATTACTAAAATAATGTATTTCAGGAGTCTTGGAGAAAGGTTGTTGCAACAGCCGTTACGATCGGCATTCCCACACCTTGTTTCAGCACCGCTTTGGCCTTCTACGATGGTTTCCGTCTGGATCGTTTGCCTGCAAATCTTATTCAGGTATTTTTCCTATACGACTTTAATCATAAGAAGTGCAATTGGTTTTAAACCATGTCTTGCGGATTTGTTTGATAGGCTCAACGAGACTATTTCGGCGCTCACACGTACGAGTTACTCTCCGAACCTGGCAATTTTGTTCACACAAATTGGACAGGTCACGGAGGAAGAGTGGCTTCAACTACTTATCAAGCTTAATAAGTCTAATGAAATTAATGAGGTAATATACGCTTAAAGTGGCTAATCTGGGTTTAATTGTTATGGTATGTATTGGTTCACACGGTTTTGATGAACAATAAATTTATAACATTTGTCGCTTGTTAAAAAAGCATATTCTGAATGTTATTCTACAATCTTGTTCGCTCTAGACAACTTTAAAATTGCGGAATTTAAGGACATGAATTAATTGTACCAAGATTGTACGTAATTTGTGTATAACCCCTAGGGGTGATGCATAACTTACTTATCTGTTGCATTGATCGATCGTATATCCAAGGTATCTCTTGCTCATCGCATGACGGGAACGTCATCGGGGAGAATTATGGTATTTTATATTTGAAGAATGTTAAATGGAAATCACTGATGCGTTTTCAGAGGCGATATCACGTTTGATTTTCGCGCTTTATTTTAGTTGCGAGTTGTAACCGCCAGGTGGCGCTACATGTACAAAATGCGCTCTGCGCAGCGGCATTTGTAATTTGTTCTGCGCGTCTTTTGGGCCGTTTCTCTTCGTATTTCCAGGCATAAACTCTTCACAAATGCCAAATATAACCGTGACACCTTTGGGTAAGTAACGTTACGGCGTTTACTATATATTTGTACCTGTTTTCGATGTAATTCTTGTGTTTTTAATTGTAGGTGCGGGACAAGGTAGGTTATGCTGGAGATTGTTGCGCGTGGAATCCGTGCTGCGCAATACTTGATCACGTGACTCGTAGAGAAAGCACAGGGAACGTTGCGAAATATTGCAGGGCTGCGGTTTCCATGCGAGGGTGTTGTTGCAAATGTAAGTTTTTCTCGAATAAAATAATTGTTGGATTCGATGCAGATGTTGGCCGAAGTTGCATACTTCTGGGAATAGGTGGGAAAAATGTAATGCTGGATTGCGGTATGCACATGGGATACAATGACGAGGTAATTGATTTTTTGATTGATAAACATTAATAAAAATTTACATTTGTAATTGCCATAATCTTGGCCATAATAAATGTCATAATATATTCACATGTATGTATTTATTTCAGCGCCGTTTCCCAGATTTCTCTTTTATAACCGGTACGAATGGCACGTTGACAGAACAGATTGATTGTGTAATAATTAGGTAAGCAATTAAAACTTTTCATGCGTTTCATTTTTAAATGCTGGACTTTTAAATGGGAAATAAAACTTTGTTTTCATTTATTTTTCAGCCATTTTCATCTGGATCACTGCGGTGCTTTGCCATACATGACCGAGATGGTTGGTTACAATGGTCCGATATACATGACCCACCCCACAAAAGCCATATGCCCAATTTTACTCGTAATTGTCCCTATTATTCAAATTCTACATTACTGTCTTGTTTCCTTACTTTATTAAATGGGAATAATTTAATGAAATGCAGGAAGATATGCGTAAAGTTTCGGTGGAGAGAAAAGGAGAAACGAATTTCTTCACGTCGCAGATGATCAAAGATTGCATGAAGAAGGTTATAGCTGTCAACTTGCATCAAACCCTGCAAGTGGACAAGGACCTGGAAATCAAAGCGTACTACGCTGGTCACGTGTTGGGTGCCGCCATGTTCCACATACGTGTTGGCCATTCTTCGGTGGTTTATACGGTGATTAAATTTAGTCATGGTTTCTGTTGAAATTAACACATGATTGTTTCTTAACAAGGTGTGTTTTATTCTATAGGGAGATTATAACATGACTCCAGATCGACATCTGGGTTCGGCTTGGATTGACAAGTGCCGGCCGGATCTTTTGATAACGGAGTCTACTTACGCAACGACAATACGTGATTCTAAAAGATGCAGGGAAAGAGATTTCCTGAAGAAAGTCCATGACTGCATCGAGAAAGGTGGAAAGGTATTTTTAACACGTGTTACGTTGAAATGATTAGTTACGCAAATTAAGTTATAATTTTATTGCTTGTTTTCAGGTTCTGATCCCCGTTTTTGCTTTGGGACGAGCTCAGGAGTTGTGTATTTTGCTCGAAACTTACTGGGAGAGGATGAATCTGAAATGCCCCATATATTTTGCCGCGGGGTTAACCGAGAAGGTACGCTTTGAACGATGCGGCGGCCACATTTTTTTCATTCTCACCTTAAATAGTCGCTGTTTGTATTCATTTAAAAGGCAAACAACTACTATAAGATGTTTATCACGTGGACCAACCAGAAAATCAAGAAAACTTTTGTGCAAAGGAACATGTTTGACTTTAAACATATCAAGGTGCGTGCGTGAATTTCGTGCGCGATTGAAAATAATGGGAAATTTATTTGTGTTATTGCTATACATGTTTTTATTGATGCCTGCAGCCATTTGACAAAGGTTACATCGACAATCCAGGTCCGATGGTGGTTTTCGCCACTCCTGGCATGTTGCACGCGGGACTTTCTTTGCAGATCTTTAAGAAATGGGCGCCCAACGAGAACAATATGGTGATCATGCCGGGTTATTGCGTCGCTGGCACCATAGGACACAAAGTTCTGAATGGAGCAAAGAAAGTGGAGTTTGAGAACAGACAAGTGGTAAGTTTCTAGATTTGGTTTGAAAGTTTGAATCTAGTGCAAGCTGCATAAACATTCGCTTATTGTTCGGTTCTTTCAAGGTTGAAATCAAGATGTCGGTGCAGTACATGTCTTTCTCGGCACACGCAGATGCTAAAGGAATAATGCAATTGATACGACATTGTGAGCCGAAAAATGTTTTACTCGTTCACGGTGAAGGTAACAAGATGGATTTCCTCAAACAGAAGATCACGCAAGAATTTGGTACGTGTTTGTAATTGAGCCGTGTTCAGATTTGAACAATCGAGATTTTGTCACTATGTAACCAATAATTACTTGTAATTGTTTTTAATCTGAAATTGTTACTGTTGGTGTTCATATTAGGAGTTGCGTGCTACAAACCGGCTAACGGAGAGACCGTAACCATCTCGACGAGCCCTAATTTACCGGTTGATGTGGCCATCGGGTTGCTGAAAAGGGAAGCATCCATATCTGGTCGGTGTATAATCTAAATCCGTACTATATATATTTACATTTTATAAGATGTTTTAATGTCTTTAATTCAGATTCCAACCCTGCTGATCCGAAAAGGCCTAGATTCTTACATGGAGTTCTACTAATGAAAGATGATGTAAGTTAAAAAATTATAAGCTGTTGAATACAGGAGATTAGTTTTGTGTTTGTAATTTGCTCGTGTGTTTTTTAGGCTCTTCAACTCGTCAGTCCAGAGGTAGCCATGTCCGAAGCGGGAATCAAACCGCACGAGATACGGTTCACGGCGCACGTTACCATTGAGGATGCCGGACCGGTCAGCAAAACCATCGACCACATCTACCAACTCTCGAAGGGGTAAAATCTTTTTTTTTTGTTTAACCTAACTGTGGAAACATGCGTATTAAATTCTCATTTGTTTTTATATATTATTAAGGAAATTAAAAGATTACAATCCTCAAATGCAATCGGACGGTTCGCTGTCTGTCGAATCTGTTCTTATACAAGTCAGTGGAAGAGAAGAAGATGATAGCAAAGATGTTCTTTTATCTTGGGCTTATCAGGTAATTTATTTGTAAACCTTGACTTGAAAACATAAATCCAGTTTCCAGTATATTACATATAATTTCACTGTGACCTTTATTGACTACATTGCGATGGGTTTCTGCCTCGCATTGCAAAATTTATAAATTCATTGGGATTGTTGCTATTTTATTAGTAAATTGTATCAGGAAACTAGTTTGTCATATTCTTTAGTGTACTTTAATTAGTAAATCAGATTTGCTTATAGTTTGATTTGTTAAATAAACAAATTGAATATCTTTATTTGCAGGATGAGGAACTCGGGAACTATTTGCACACTTTGTTGGAGAGTTTGGCGTAGATGCAGTGCCTCATTTCGGTAAGTGGAAATTAATCAGGCTATAAAAAAAGAAACGGGTGCACATACCTGGAAATTTCCGTTTTCTTTATTTGAAGGTTACCGTATAAAGACTCGGGTGAAGTTACTGAGTCGACCGGAACAAAAAATATACGGTCTTGTGTACAAAATAAAACCAGTTTATCTATTTTTTCCTGATGCTATGTTGGCCAACAATGTGTCAACCGAGACAATGTCTAGTTGTGCAGAAAGACTCGACGTTTACAAGATACTGTAATAATTCAATTTTATCAGAAACTATATGGGAAAAACTCGGAGAGGACCGATCACTGACCGGTGTCCGTGATCTTGTGCTGTGATGCATTTCCAGGGCATTGGGTCATTTCTTGCTAGCTTTCTTATGTAAAAATTCTTATGTAAAAACATGTAAATTATTAATGTGAAATGGAAAGTTTGCGTTGTAACTTGAAACTGGGAAGACGAGGAAATTATTCTCAATACTTTTTTTTTAAAGAAAATTATGGTTTTGACCATTGCAAATCAAATTGTGGGAATTATACCACAGCGAATTTGTAAATGTGTTTTGTTTTTTTTTTTTTTTTTTTTTCCGGATTTTTATATAGATAAGATAAAACAAGTTTTGCTTGAGGCTAATACAATTAAGAGATATAGTTTGGCGAGGATAAATTATTTTCCCACACCTCGGTTACTAAGATATAAACAACTTTAATTCGATATTTGGATTCTATTGACGTCAAAATTTTATTTTTGATAAATATAAAGTTGTGATCATTGAGTATTCTGTACATTCAATTTATTAAAAATTGGAAATTAATGACATGAAAATGCAGGACACGTGTTGTCTCTAATGATCTGTAGGTAAAAAAGATCATTTACGTATTCGAAATTATTAATTGAATATTATAATGTGATTATGGAGGCGTTTTAATTGACAGTGAAACTTTTTTAGTGTTTTATTATATTTTTGGTGTGTTTAATGCGGAACAGAAAAATGACAGACCTCATTATACGTGTTGGATATTCTGTATTCAGTGCAGGTGAGTGATTAGGGGTGTTTAAGTGTGTTTAACAATGCCGGGTTATGTTCACAAGATGTTTTATTAAATTACAGGTAACTGGGAACGTGAACTGTGCCATGGTGAAGTTTTTTGGGGAGCTTTGTTGGTAACGCCCCCTGGAGTTTTGCGTCAAAAGTACAACAACCTATGCGCTGCATGCGGCAGATTCAAGTAAAACGTGTTAAGCACTCTTCACAAGTTAATCATAACCAATGGAGGAATTGAAGATGAAAGAGGCCAACCGACACGTGCAGCAACTGAACAGTGAGTACTACATAGTATATTATTTATATTTATTTATTGCTTTGTTTGCAATTATATTTCCATTGTATTCGCTCATAGTTGATACTAAATGAATTGGAGTTACATGTTCAAGTTACATATATTTATCTCAGTCATTTAATCTGATTAGTACGTAATTTTATTATGTTTCAAACGTTGATAGTGTTGCATTTCAAAACTTTGCACGTAACATTGGCATTGGTTACATTTGTGCTTACTGGTTAAAATTGGATTTCTAGGATAATATCAAGATAATATTAACAACTAAAACAGTGTGTCTATTGATCCTGGCTTTTGAAATTTGATGGTTCATTTCACTTATTCATCAGTTTTTAAGGGATTAATTAATATGGCTTGTTATGTAACAATCTTTCACTTTATGTATTTAGTGTCATGGAAACAAATTAAAAATATCCTTGAAAATACTGGAATTTTGAACTGAAAATTTAGTAGACACACTGTAAAAAGCTGAAATCAGAATTACAATTCGGTTTATAATTTAATTGCAATGATAGACTTTTGATATTCATAATTAAAAATTATTAATGTTGATGTTGTTATGATGAGAGTTGTAGTTGTAATATTGGAATGTTAGGCATTTGGAACAGTAATTAAAACATTCCTAGTTAAAATTATTAAATATATTGAACTTTTGGTGGCCTATATCTAATTCAAGTGATATGCGGAAAATATTATATTGAAAAAATATGTGATGCGAGACGCGAATAATTATAATTATCGTGTTTGAACTGTTTGCACACATGGCTGTGTTGACTTTATGCGAGGAATGGCGGTCGAGTGACTAGCTTAAAAAAAGAAGAAAAAACCGTTGCCGACTTTTTGAGCTGATATATCATAACAAAACATATGTAAGAGATGATCTCAACCTGAAATGACCGACGATGGCCTACATTGACGTCTCTATTCCGAAATTTCGCGATCAGAACTGAACCAAGTGTGCATAATCTAATAATCGTGAAGCGCAAAATTGGCGGCCATCTTGAATTTCGAACGCACAATATGGCGGATTGTTAAAATTGTTTGAGTTCAACTGCATGGGTATGTGTGGGAAAAAAACTTCGAGGTGACGTTTACCCTTGGTGATTTACGAGGTTATGACTCGTAAAAGACATAGAAAAGTTCCCAGGGCATTTTGAAACGAACCGCAGATGTAGATTCATATATAAGCCATGTGTTTGCCGAGAAACTTTATTGACTGCCATTATTCATCGATCACAAGAATTAATCATGACATTTTGTGCTTTTTACTTTGTAATATGTATAGTTGGATTCTGTGATAGTGTTTGAGACATTTAAAGCGTAACCCTTGCACTCTTGGATATAATAATTATTTGATGGTGCGATTAGCGAGCGACACGCCGACTGGCGGCCATCTTCCTTTATATTTATCGACTGATTTGTCGTTATTATCCCAGTGCATGGTTCACTACTATCTTAAGTCTCTAGTTTCCTTTTATTAATGACGTACACTGAATGATCGTAAAATCCTTTGATAGTGCACATGATCCCTTCTGAAAATGCCGACGACGACGAAGAAATGGCGGCTGTTCTTTTCGTTCGAAAAATGGCCGCCATCTTAGACGCTCATTGCAATTTTCAAAATTCCTCTTTCCTGTACTAAGTAACTCGGACTTCCGTAAGATTGAAAGCGATTGCATTGAATTTTTGAATCGGAAGGCTATAGTTTATTGTACTATAGAAAGTTTTGCATAATAAGCTGCAAAAGCCTGAATTGAGATAAATACCTAATTAAATTATGAATTAACATTCTGTGTTCTACATTGTACGTGTAAATAAATGAATTTCACATTAGATTGCTTGAAATTAGACAAAGTAAAATTACAGCAAATTAGATTGAAATTAAAGGTGAGGTCGTTATCCTCTTGCAGGGAAGCTTTTGCAATACAAACAATTTGAAGTTTATTTTTTGGGTCAAGCTAATATCACCACATAATCTTTAAAGTTATTGAGGAAGTTACGCAATTTTTATCTCACTTTCTTTTTTAAATTATAATCATCTTTTGATTTGATTCCTAAATTGACAGCGAAAAAAGTTTGTCCTTGACATCCGGGTGTGCCTTATAGTAAATGACATGGGATTGTATACATTGGGAAAAGTATGTACATTGTGTTGAAGTCTGTGGTATCGAAAGGGAAGATTTTTTTTATGCCTGGACAATTCCGGTAACAATGATATGAATTGTAATTACAATGCGGACAAAGAGATGTGATATAGTATATGGTGCCAAGTCAACCAATGGCTGCCGTGCTATGCATGGAAACTGTGCCAAGTGTTTCAGCTTTTTCCCCAATGATGCTGTGTATTAGTATTGTGTCCATGTGACAACCAATGCAATGTTGCACAGTAGTTTTGGCAACGTACATCTCGTATAAAGTGCAAGCTGTTTCTTCGCAGGGATTAGCATGCAGGATAGAACGTGCTCTTGTAAGTTTGTAACATGATTAACAATGCAATTGATCAAAATAGCATTTAAATATATTGTAAGTCTTATCCTTGGACAAAAATCACATTAGGTATATTGTCGAACAGCAATTTAATTTTACTACATTTATTTCATGTAAAAGTAAAATTGCCCAACATTTTGCTTCTCATCAATACACGATTTCACTCATTCCTAATGCGCATGCGCAGTCAAATCGGCGCCCTCATGTGGTGTCACATACAACTGCAATTTATAGACTTTTATTTACACAATTTTTCGGAATCAATCTAATGTAAATTAAGGAAAGTTGCAGGAAAAGTCTTTCTGCATTGGTAAAATTAGCTACAGTCAGGCCTCCATTTTGTGAACTTCGATTTATTGCAAATGTTTGCTTTAATGAATGCAACATATTTCCACAATATCATGTCCATAGAGTTGCATGTATTTAAATCCTCGTATTGAACTCAATATATTGAAACCACCCGGTTTAAGGAAGCACTTGTTAGATCAAGTGTCCTTTATATTGCACCTCGATACGGTTGAATACTGTTTTTTTTAAGATTGATTACATGGCAATTAATAAAACATAAAATGTTAATTGATTAAAATGTAGTACAATATTGTATTAATTTTGCTCTGGAACACCTTACTTTCTATTTGTTTCGATTTTATGAACAATTTTCATTAAATCGAAACATTTAAGACTTGCTGCAGATGAGTTCAATAAATGGAGGCCTGACTGTACCGTATAATACAGGGTGAATACAAAATAATTGAACACTTCTTAAAATTTATGTACTAACTACATTTGGACTTGTGAAGAAATTGTTCGCAGGAAAATGAATAACTTTCACAAGAAATATAATGCTTTTACAGGGTGGAACAACTATGGTTTTGTGTGGACTATATGGTGTCTTCATAGATGAAAATACATTTTTCATTCACATATTTTGTATGATCGAGTTGATATTTTCACTATTTCCGTGTTTTATTAAGTGCTATTATATGTGCTCATAAAAGTAAATTACAATACAGATACAACTTTTTTGAAGTGTTTGTGACCTAGTGCTACTTTTATGTGGAGTAACCATTATCAAAGTAGAATAAGTCTATTGTCGTTTATAAATTGATCTCTTATGATGGCACAGTATGTAAAAGATGAAATACACAATAGCATATTATGAGCAAAGTCCTTGTTGCACATGCTGCAGAAGGAATATTTTGTTTCCGGAAAAGTGATTTGAATTATGACTGACAAATAATTGTTGCCATAAACAATATTAAATAATAGTCGTCCACAAAGGAGTGTTACATGAAGTTTCCTGTTAGTTATATATCTAAATTCTGTTAATTTTTTATATATATCCACCATGTTTTTTTGCTCTTTGTATTTCTCCCATTCATCTTGTTTTGTAATTTTGATTGGTGACAACTTGTTTGTTGCATTTTTGGCCTTGTCACTATTTTTACTTCATTGATGTGATCAAGTCTCCTGATGACAGTTTATATAAATGATATTTCAAAATACTTCATTTGGGAAGAAACAAAAACTGTACTTGAAAAATTCAGTCCTACGCTTTTACCAGCCATTCTTTTCAAAAGCAAAATTGGGACTTCATAATGGAATTCAGCCAAATTAATTGTGTTAGAAAACGAATACTACATATATAGTAAGCCAAGTTTAATATCTGGTAATTATTATAATTGTAAATGAACAATAGTTGTTAGTGCACGTTTCCAATTGTTAAATGATGTTCCATAATTGTAGGCATAAAATAGATGTCCATGTACTACCATATACCCTTTTGTTGCGTCATATTGATTCAGTGGATTTACTATAGAAATTGGTGATGTGAACTTTAGAAAAGCCATAGCAAAATGAATTGCTATTCCCAAATTGCCGAGAGCTTTTGCAATCATGCATTCATTTTTAATGCACAGTAAGCCTAATATTAGGCTAACATATGTAATCATTTTATTTTAGGTTGTTACAAGTGCATGAAGATTAGAATATCAGATTTGAGAATGTATTTGGTAATAGGTAATTATTTTTAAGGGTTGATAAGCTTGCGGTAACTCGGTTCTCCGCGCAGCGATCATGTGGTAACTTTGGATATAACAATGAATCTAATTGCAGGGACAAACAGGATGATAACATATTGCATATATGTAGTTGTATTGCAACAAAATGACACGTATTCAAAAACTGACACACTTTTTGGAAGCGTAACTTGTGCCGCTGTTTGGCTTTTTCGCCGTGATCAATGCCCATGTCGTGCTGCGGCTTGCGAAGTTTTCATTCCCATATCATACCATTGTCTATTTCATTGTCATGACAGTGAACAGCACGCAATGCTAGGCAATATATATGTTTGCAAATTCTACAAATTGTGTATTCGTTTTTTGTGCAGACGACATAGCAGACCGAGCCAAGATGTCAACAAGTTTACAGAATAGCAGCAGTTACTTGACTCCAATAAAATTCGAGTAATATATGAATTCCACATTTATTTGTATTCCTTTATTTATTATATATTAGGTATTTAAGTTGGTTTTTGATTTATTAGGGAAGGTTCCTGGTGGAGACGAAGAACCCGGCTCGAGAAACGCCTAGTTGTAATCGGGGTCCTTGTGGTGCTCACTTGGATAGCGCTTGCAATTGCCGTCATTCTAACTGCTATCAAAGGTAGGAAATTAAGATTGACTGTTGTAATTTGCCTTGATGTTTGGCAAATATTTCAGTTGGCCAGGGACAAAAGACAATAGTGGTCTCCAATGCCGCTGTTAAAATCCTCGATCCGAACATCTGTACAACACCGGAGTGCATTTCCTCCGGTACGTTCTTAAATTATGTTAAATCGTAATATGTACAAGTTTTAGGATAGCAATTGGGAATTTGTTGCCGTGCAGCTGCTGCGTTGTTGGAATCAATGAACCAAAGCGCAGATCCTTGCGAAGATTTCTTCGAGTACAGCTGCGGTAGATGGTCCGCGAAGAACTCTATTCCCGATGACCGCTCATCCTTCGGTATTTTCCAGCAACTCAGGGAACGAGTAGAAGAGCAGCTCAAGGGTTCGAACTATATGGTCCCTAATATATTAATAATACCACTTTAATAAGAAATAATCATCATCTCCAGGACAACTTGCAACGCGGATAACCGCGAAGGACTCGGTGGCCATCGCCAAAGCGAAACGCTTGTTCTTTGCTTGCGTCAACGAAGGTTGGTTGGACATTTCTCACATTGTTTAAATATCTTAAATATCACCAGTCATTGTAGTAGTGTTTGTTTCATTTGTGCAGATAAAGCCAACAATGATGGTCCGATAGTCTTCTCGGATTGGATGTCAAGATTGAACGGGTGGCCGATGGCCGACGCAACGTGGAGCGAGGAATCATTCGATTGGATGAAGACGATGGCAATGATAATAAGAGAATCTCCTACAACAGTTTTCTTTAACATATTTGTGTATCCGGATGTGAAGAACACCAATGTGAACAGGATCTATGTCGGTATACGCGCCGTGAGTTGCGATGGATGCGAATCACCGCGTCGGTTGATGTGATCTGATTTTCAGATCGATCAATCTGATCTGGGAATTGGTCGAGATTACATGCTGGATGGCGAGCAATACAAAGAGTACATGGAGGCATACAAAAAATTCATTCACGGAGCGGCGCGAGCGGTCTACGGACAAAACGTGTCCGAGACGGACGTGAACGAAATGATTGCTTTTGAAAAGACAGTTGCCAAGGTAATATTCTTTTCATCTTTTCATGGACCTGAATCTAAAGCCCTTTAATTGCATTCATAATACGGATGAATTAATAACAGATAAACATTTGATATTGCATCCGATTATAAAATAGGATTCGGATGCAAATTGAAGGGTCTTAGATCCAGTTGTGAATTGAAAAAGTGACATGTTGGTATATAACTAATTAAATGAAGGGTAAATTAAGTTGACCATGCCACCTGACCAAAGACGAAACAAGACCCGCATGTACAACAAGTTGACCATCGCGCAACTGACAGCGTTTACGAATGAAGTACGTTTGCCGATTGATAAGATTTTTTAATTAGACCTACATTGAATCTGTATCTTTTTCATTACTTCAGACATTTGACTGGTTGAGGTATGTGAATTTGGTGATGGCCGACGTAAAAGTTTTCACCGAACGTGATGAAGTGATCGTACCCGAATTGCGCTACGTGCTGGAAGTGGCACATCTGATAAATGTCACCGATAAAAGGTTCAGTTAATTCAATTTCGAATTCAGTATTGTTTCTAGAATTTATTTGGAACACTTGAAGGTTGCTGGCCAATTACATGGTATGGCGATACGTGATGTCCATGTCATGGCACGTTGGCGCGAAGCTTAGGAATCTGCAGTTTGATTTCGAGAAAACTGTTCTTGGAGTATTGACACCATCTCCAAGGTATATTGGTCAGCTATTTCAAATTCTACATTTACCAAAGTGTTACTTTATCGAGGAATTTCTGAATGTTTCAGATCCAGATTTTGCACGTCGCTCGTTAACATGCTTATCGATTACGCTGCTGGTCGTCTGTACATCGATGCACATTTTGGAGTTGAAAGTAAAAATGAGGTAATGTAATGTGCCACACTACTTTATATTCCATTTATATTTATATTATAATAAGCGATTGACTTGCAGGCTGAGGAAATGATCGGCAACCTGCGAGAAGCGTTCGGCGATATGCTTGACACCAATACGTGGATGGATCGTGAAACAAGAATGATAGCAAAGGATAAGGTTGAGAGTCTTATATTCATTATGTAATATGGGGTTATTTACAAAGGTGATAGCTCGTGTCTACTTTTTGGGTGGCGAAGGCTGCCGCGATGGTCAAGTTCATCGGGTATCCTGACTGGATCCTTAACAATACTGCTCTGGACAAGTATTATGAAAATGTAACTATATAGGAAGAGTGTCAGTTGTTGATAATGAATGGGAAATAAGTGATCATGTTATTTTATGAAACCAGGTTTCGGTGAGTGATGTTCATCTGGAAAACATTCGCAACACGCTGTTGGTGAAGGTTTTGAGGAGCTTGAACGACATCAACGTGCCATTTGATAGATCCAGGTGAATTATACCAGAAGTTGAATTACTTCTTTTATTTTAGTATATATGTGAATGAGACGCTGATGAATACATTTATTATTTGATTTTTAATAATAGATGGATCACAACTCCGAGCGTAGTTGATGCGTTTTACGACCCTGTGGTGAATTCAATAAGTAATTTCTTTTTGTATATTTTAATATTTGATTTCAGGTAATGTCATGATTAGTTAAGATTGATTTGTTTCTTATTTTAGCTTTCCCTGCTGGAATTTTGCAAGCACCATTCTATCAAGCAAGAAGAATCCAGTGAGTTTTACCGCTGGTTTTACATTCTCACATTATATATATGCGCAAGGCAGTGTTCCAAAATATCAATGTGACTTGCCCATAAAGGTTCATTTCACTCAGGGAAACCTGGAATATCTGGAAATTAGATTTCAACTAAAAATTAAGGGATAACTCGGGGAATTGTCAAAAAGTTTGCAAAAAATTGGTGGAAAAAGGAAATTGATATAAATACGTTTATAAAATGCAATTTAAATGTATGTAAAGTATAATTGTTTAGAATGAAGTGTATTTGACAGATGTTTTGTTTCCTTTTGCAGCGCGCTCAATTACGGAGCTATCGGTATAGTTATCGGACACGAGATAACGCACGCATTCGATGACCAAGGTACTTTCAATTACAATTCCATGTTAGTTAGTTTGAACAAACATAAATTTATTGTGTTTACGTGTTTACGAACGCAGGTAGGCAGACGGATAAATTTGGGAATCTTAAGCAATGGTGGTCGGACCGTGCCATCCACGACTACACCAAGGAGTCCGACTGCATTCGTGACCAGTACGGCAACTATTGTCCAGTGGAACTCGCACCGCAGGAACTATGCGTACAAACAGTGCTCCAATTGTTGGCATGATTTGAATGAAGTAAAAATGGCCGATTTGAACCTCTTCACATTTGCAGATAAATGGCAATAATACATTGGGAGAGAATATAGCAGACAATGGCGGAGTTAAGGAAGCGTTCTTGGCTTACAAGAAATGGGTGAAGATTCACGGGGAAGAGAAACGTTTACCAGGACTGGAAGATAAAACACCAGAACAGCTGTTTTTTCTCAGCTATGGTCATGTAAGTATAGTACAATACGATGATGATAGGACCGGGTTGCGTGAAAGTAAACTTTTTTGGTTTTAGATTTGGTGCGGTTTGCATCGGTTCCAATCGTTTTTGAATACGGTGTTGTACGACGTTCATAGTCCTGGAAAATTCAGGTAATCCAATTTACTTACTTTATTTTAATATAGACTTGCAATTGTAGGGTGTCTAGTCGTTTTAATTTAAAGTTGTTTCACAATGAACATATTGGGTAAATTGCATTTGGTATTCATTGCAAAATGAACATTTCTAAGTCTTTGAACTTTGAGTGAGATATAATGATTTGATATACAGACAGTAATACTGATGAAATTTGTGTAGGGTAATTGGTGCTCTGGCCAACTCGAGGCACTTCGCAGAAGCGTTCAAATGCAAAAGTGGGACTGCATTGAATCCCGTTAAGAAGTGCAAGGTCTTTTGACAACTTCAAAAGATGGTGTTTTTTATTTTAAGTGATGCGCAATGACAAGTTCCTTTTGGGCAAATGAATATTTATTGCGAGCTTACCTTGATTTTATTTTACTTTCTTGACACCAAAAAATATTCAGATGAAACAAAGCAAAGTTTACGCAATGATAAGCTCGCAATAATATATATTTTTCAGAACACCAGCTGCCGACAGTCTTATTATAACTTTTAATGTGAGATTTTGAAAGGAAAAAGATGAAATCTGACGGTTACATCATTACCGCAGCATATTCCTATTAAATGTACTTCTACTTTTGAAGTATATATCTCAGTCAGAAAGAGCAAATTTAAGCTGTAGGTCATAATATTCCTATGCGTGTGAATCTATACCAATTACTTCAGTTATAATACGTATATGAAACTTAAGATAGAAGTTTGTATAGTGTAATATGTTGCGCAAACAATCCGTGAAGTTTGATCTTATTCCAAAAATAGCTAAACGAAGTTATTTTTACTTTTTACCCTTAGGAGCAATAGTTGCTCTGAAGTTTGAACATTACGATTGTAACTATTTACAGTTCTGTTTTAATTTGGTTTATTATTAGAGATTGATTTTCGTATTATTCATTGTGGGAAATACAAAATTTATCCGTACGTACGAATAAAATATTTTTACCATTACATTCCGTTTATTTCATTGTAATTTTCCATCGAATGTGGATGGATTACCGTTTAATAATACGCAACTTACAACTCCTGTTGCGTTTCTATACTGTATTTGGGAATTTTACTAAATTCTACTTGGGAAATTTTAGATGTTTGGTACGAGCAAGGTGTCGGTGCAAATATACAAAGTTTGTAATTTTTAGCGTGTGAAACATGATAGTGCAAAATTCACTGGACCCAAATTGTGTTGAACACATTTATCACAGAGTTAACTAACGTATTACATGATTTATCGACATAGAGTGGCATCGATCTGTATTATAGTCGGAAGGATGCTCTTGATTTTCGTTCGGTACATGGCGTGTTTCTGGATGGGATTTCCTTCAAGGTACACCGTCTCCAAGCTTTCGCAAGTGGCCAGTTGTTCCAAGTCGTTCCAGTTTTCCACTTGATTGTGATTGCACTGCATTCAAAGCAAATGGTAACTTTTAATTTCTTCACAGAGAAAACGATTGATACGTCAACATACCCAGAACTCCGACAAGTCCGCAAGGTGACCAACATTCTCCAGAGTCTTGATCTTGTTGTTGGCTACGTCAAGAGTCTCCAGCCGGAACTATTGATATAATGAAATTAGGAAATGTAAGTAAACAAAGTGATTGATTTTGAAGTTGCCAACTGAATTTCTGAATACATTATTTTCAAGTCCTTGTAGTTTCTCGATTCCATTGTGGCTCAAGTACAACTCGGAGAGCTGTGGCAGGTTGTCAAGGCCCTCGATGACCATTATGCGGTTACTTTGGACACTGAGGATCTCCAAGTTAGTAAGAGAATCCAAATTCTGAAGTTTGGAAATCCTGTTCTTGCCGAGGAAGAGGGATTTCAATTTGGTAAGGCCTTCCAAGTTTTCTATCTCCTAATGTGCGAGTCATTCATGATATTGTAATTCAATTTGTCAGCACTTGCAATATGAAATTCACAACTTCAAAAAATACTTGCACGAATTTTGTTCGATCCTAACTCTAACATTTCTAAGTTGACCAATTGCTGCAGATTTTCTATTTTGGTCAATTTGTTGTTCACAAAGAAAAGTTTCTTCAATTTTAGCAACCCTTCCAGTCCTTCAATCTTAGTGATTCGGTTAAAGGACAAATCCAGAATTCTGCAGAACAACCACATTTATTTATTTCATGTTTGGGACATTTCCCTATTGGAAATGACCACCACAGACCACCACACCATAACACCACGTGTGGTGGTCATGCCAAAAAAAAATCAGTAATCGATGATTACCCTAATGGAAACTCCACCACACGTTGCGTGCCATAGTGTAGTGGCCCAACACACCATTTCCAGTAGGGTAGAGTGGTGAAATATAACTTGATTATATATAATTTTATTTTTTAGGAAAAT
>JAQFZQ010001353.1:0-20245 GCA_034696005.1 Glomeris marginata | reverse complement strand
AGCGTCGTAGCAAACTCGCGTATGGTGAGCCAAGTGCACCAGTAAAAGTTACAATTCAGGCCCCCATACAGGACAGTTAAATACACTTACAATTACAAATCCAGTCCAGCTAGTAAATGACAAAAACATAGCAGACCTTTAAAAATCTTTTACATTATTTTAACATACTGTGAAAGTTATAAAAAACGTATTAAATGATATCTGAAAAGTTGTGGAATTTGGTGGAACTGATCAAAATAGAGCAAGTGTTGCAACAAAATCTGTGTGGAAATTAATGAATAAAGTTATTAGTAAGGTTCAACGGGGTAATTAAGTTAGAAGGTTCCTCTATGCTATCCGACCTCCTATCTTACAATAAGTGCTAATAACAATCTTTCCGTTCCTTTAATTACTAACAGGTGGGTTGTGCCGATTTTGGTTTGCCAAGCAATTTTATGCTATTTACCACGTTGGATATGGAAGATGCTGGAAGGTGGCAGAATCCAGTCACTGATCACAGACATCAAATATAGAAACTCAATCCTGAATGAATATCGACCACAAAAGTTATCCCTACTTGCCAATTATCTATGGGAACACTTGGGAAACAGCACTATGTGGACTGTATGTTACTTCTCTTGCGAGTACCTCCTATTGGCTAGCATCAGCATTCAGCTCTACCTCATGGACATTTTCTTCGGAGGTGAATTCAGACAGTTTGGAAGCCTTTAAGGTGTCCACTAAGGACCAAGCAGAAAGAGATGACACCATGATCTTCATTTTCCCACGCATGACCAAATGCGAGTTCTTGCGTTACGGTCCATCGGCATCCATCAAGAAGTTGGATGCACTATGTATATTGCCTCTAAATGTCATCAACGAGAAGATCTTTTTATTCATCTGGTTCTGGTTGCTAGCCATGGGTGTTATATGTTGGCATTTCTGATGCTTATCAGAGGCGCAATGATTTTCAGTAACAATTTCAGGAGGATTTCGTTGCGAATCAACCAGCGCAGTGTCCCCAAAGCCCAGATGTCCATCTTGATTCGTGAGATTTCCTTGGGTGATTGGTATTTCTTCAAGACTTTGGGACGTAATTTGGACTCGGATAAGTTCTCCGACATCCTCAAGTGCCTCGTGGACAGAATTACTCAACCATCGGCAGTAATCTTGGACAATCCTGCTGCGGGATCTTCCTTCCCAACAGGATAAACACCGATAGGCATAGGCCCCGGAAATCCCTATAATGGACACGAAATACAAAAAGGTGTTTCTCCTCGGGTGGGATATATTCATTCACCATATAGAAGCCTTATTTTAAAAAAAAAAAATATGTATGTGTACTCGTACATCAAAAACGGCAAGTTTTTTAAGCCAAAAAAAAACTACTTTGTACTAGTCTATCTCACTATAGGTACATAATTTAAATAGTTTCTTTCCTAATAAGATTACTTAAGCATATATTCGTTGAATTCATGGCAATGTTACATTTTGATGATATACCTAGTCATTTTCGTTTTGTAATATTTTCAATTTAATTATCACACAAGGTCTGTGATAAACAATTTAATGTCATGTGGTAATGTGTTACTTTTATTCTACTATTTTACTCTTAATCTGTCAAGTTTTTTAAATCGGTTTCATTTCATTAATGCATAATATGCATAATATATAAATGTAATATGTATGTTTTTTAATATAACTTTTATTCTGTTTTGCACTCAATATCAACAATTTATGAATAATATTTAGACCTACTGCATCGCATAACTAAAGTTTGTTCTTTAATTTTTGTAATAAATATTTAAAGTTTACATCTAATGTTACTAAATAATGTGTGAAAGATAATCAGAATTTAACATTAAAACATGTGACTATTATAACTATATTACTATAATACAGTAAAATAGTTTGTAGGTATATCATACGTGTTTATTTCAAAATGTTTTGGAATTTTTCTTTTGTTAGTTTTTACTTATTTTATAAGGTTTTTATATAAGTGTTTCAAACGGCTTTTGTGCAGAAATAATAATTGGTAACCGTTCAATTAATGTTCGAAAAAGAGGTTTTATTGTGTTCCTTATTGTAGTTCGTTTCTAATGGAATAAAGCAAATAAAGTATCATTTGAAATAGAACTGGGTATAGAACCAATGAGCTCATTTGTAGAATGATTTGAAAACTTTGGAACGTTCGGGATCACAAGATCAATGACGTTATATTTAGAATTTGGAACGTTCAATTCCAGAATCAATTTGATCGTTTGTTGGTTGTTCAGCACCGATTTTTCTTTGGGAAAATGCATCCAAGAATCACTATTTTCTTGATAGTTGCCTGCTTATTTTGCAATTCATTGCAAAGATCCATCGAAGAGGTAAGTTTGAACATATTTTTATGCCTTTAAAAGCAACTGGCGAAGTTGAAAGCAAGTGCAAAAATCGGTACTACATTCTTGGTCATTTCGGAAAAAATAAGGTTCCACATCCGTCAATGGAAATGGGAGAAATAAAGCCTCCAAATGGCTCCATCGACGACGATACCAGTGAATCTGAAGTGGATGTCTCTAGACGCTGGCCATCAAGACCCTGGAAATCTAGACATCATCACGCTACAACCCATTCCCCAACATCCCAGAATGCACCACTTCCACCACCATTGCCTTATAATGTCCCCAAACTAACAACTAAAACACGACATTCAATCCGAAACAAGTTTGCTCCACAAGTTCCTGATGATATTCCTCAGTATGATGATGATATTGATGCTACTTCTGCTAAAAACCCACCACCACAGCTCCAAAAACCTTCCAATATGTATGATGAACAAGATGGAGATTACATTCCTTTGCAAACAAATGACATCGAAGGTATCCCAGTGGAAGATGATGCTGATGATCAAGGCGATGTACCACCAGAACCAATTCCTCCACCAAGCAAAAAGAGAGGCTCAAAGGTTTTTGATGACGATTATGACCAAGATGAATCATCAGAAATAATTCCTCCTAAAAGCACCAAGAAAGGTTCGAAGGTTCTTGATGGTGATGATGATCAAGGAGATGATGATCAAGGAGATGATGATGATAGTCAAGATGTACCCTCGGAATTGACTCCTCCAGTAGTTAACAAGAGACGTCCAAAGATTCTCGATGGTAATGGTGACCAAGATGAAACATCAGAACGTATTCCTCCAGTAACCACCAAGAGAGGATCGAGGATCCTTGATGGTGATGATGATGGTGGCCAAGATGTACCATCAGAATGGACTCCTCCAGTAAGAAACAAGAAAAAGTCGAAGATTCCTGATGCTGATGATGACACCCTGAACAGTGACATGGATGTGGACATGAATGGAGTCTCTTCAGCTCCAAAAGATACGGAATATGTAACAGTCCTTCACGAGAAGAAGTGCAAATGCAGATTGCGGTCTAACAGGATGTCTTCCATTACACCTGGAGCAAAAGGACCAGATTCCGAAAATGGTGAACCTTTCATTGATGAAAGAAATTTCGATGAAGTTAAGAAAAGCAGGTTTAATGATAAGGAAGGAAGAAAGTTCTCGAATTTCCAAGCTCCGGGCCCTTCTCATCCAAAAAGCACAGAAACCACAAAACAGATTCTGGATGACATTGGACATTGGAGTGTTTCTTGTCCGATGGATCATATAGACTTGTCATTGAATGGACCAACAATCCTCGAAGGAGTGAAGTGCACACTGGTTAAAGAAGGACCAGATTCCATGGAGCCAAATACTACAGAAGGCAAAGATGTGGAGGATAATGGTGACCAATACGAGACTTTGGAGAAAGATTCTTATGGAAACACACGAGCTGAAGAAGATGAGGATGACAACAAGGGTTCGAGAAATGGCAGGAATTACGTTTTGGTGCAGAGAAAAGGTGGAAAGGAACAAGATATAATGCAAGCAGGTCCAAGGACCATGGATGATGAAAGAAAAGATGAGAAACTGAATGCAGATAAATAATATAAAAACTCATTTAAACGAAGGTAATGTTTCTATTACAGTTCCCATAAGCATTATTCTCAATTGTAATATATCTTTATGCTTGAAGTTTAACATTTTTCATTGTTTTATGTATAATGGTATTGTTCATAAACTTATTGCTAAAAGTTTTTCTGTTGTAAAAGTTTCAATTTAGTATGTTTAGTTATATAATATCAGTGTATAATGTGTTACATCTTATGTTCCATATGTGTAGTTAATAATAAATTGTTTGAAGAATATGTATGCCAGATAATATAATTACAGGTAACACTTGGAATCAGTTCAACTTTAAATCCAAGAAAACAAAAGGTTAATTAATTTCCCTATGATACAGTGGACAAGTTGTTTTAAGTCTAATTTGTCTAACAAGAAAATGAGCTAAGACCTAATGTTGTTTTGAATATACTTAATAATTTGTGAATTTACAAAGATTTCAAAGGAAAAAGTAGTCGAATACAGTGATGACGTCACATTCTCGCATAAACGCTTCTTGTTGCCCACATCAGTGAGCTGACATGTGACGTCACCACTGAAATCGACAGCACATTTTAACAAAACTGCAAGTACAGTCGTATAAAACATTGTTTTAACTTGATTATTGTATAGATCTTGTATCAAAACTCCAATTAACTGCACTATAATATTGCATTTAGCCAAGAGTGCAGTGTTTATACAGGGCCTTTGTGATCCGAACTGGTCGCAGCGCCCTCTTTAGTGAATTGGTCCCCGTGTGACGCCCATAGAGTGTTTTTGGGGTGTTCAACAAAAATAAACATAGCAATTAATAATATTTCAGCACGATTTATTATTCGCAACATGCGTGCAGCGACAAAATTATTGTTAAGCAGTGCAAATTATTCAGTGTTTGCCGTTTGAATTACGAGGTTTGTGATTTTTTTCATGTGCCCTTATACTCCCCAGTGTGTGATGTTGTTGTTGGATTCAGTAGTCCGTGCACGAGAAGACAGATGTGCGTTATTTTTAGCGCTTGAATGACTCGTCTGACAGCATGGGGTGGGGAAAGTAAGCATCTGGTCACACTGGCACATGTTATAAAAGGGCATGCAGCGCCGACCGATAATTCAGCAGTGTGCTGTGCGAGCTTCGATCCATCCAGGTCTTGTCTATTTCCCATCTTATCAAGTCACACTACTCTTATTATCTACCCAAAAACACACCAAAAAACAAGGTAAGTGTATAACCACATTTGTTATTTGCCAAGATTAATCTATTCATTAATCACAGCTTTTTTAGCACCATTTTATTTATTTACATTATATTCTTTTCACTTTTATAATTAAAGAAGAACATACATTAATGAATTTTTTATTCATGGTTCTTTGGTTGATCGATTAAACGTTTTGAAGCGTGAAAAGAAAGCCAAATTTCAATTAAGGACTATATGATAAAGCTGAAAAGATAAATTTCTCCAAAAAAATATTGCAGTTAAGAGAAAAAATGGTGTTATTAATTAATTAAAGTGCAGCATTGCGTTGAAAATATGGGTATTTAAATTAGATAATGAACCATGTGTAGACTAATTCGTATTCATTGTTATAGTACAAGACTAATAGACAATGAAAAATGGCACTTTAAAACGTCTTTTGTTAAGAATCTATAAGGAACAAGTTGGAACAATAGAATTATGACATGAATATAAACATTTTTAAATTTCGCGCTTCAAAATGGCGCCGTTTTAGAAACTGCTACATTCCCGTTGAAAAGCATTATTATATGTATTCAATGATGTTGAAAACATGTTTGATATATTGATTATTCTTATAGGTGTATTGTATTTATTCATGTATAAAGAGGACGAATAAGGACACATACAATACACATATACATATAGCCATTTGTAAAAAGGTCATTATTATACATGAAATATGATAATTTTGGTATATAAAGACATAAAAGTTGACGTTATATAATATTAAAAAGGTAAAAAGCAGGTTTTTCATATGTTAGTTTATTGGTAAAAGCAATAAGATTTCTGTTTTATGAAATACAAAATGGAGCAGTAATTGAATTTAACTGTATAATGCATTCAAACATTATATGTGTAGTATACCATTAATTTAAAAATTTATTATTTATTACAGTGTATCTATGATAAAGTAACGTTTTATTATGTTAATAATTAAGATTTTATTAAATATGACTAATAATACATATTCAATGTTAACCTCGAGGTTTAAAATAAGGTAAATTTCATGCAACACTTTGGCAAACAGATAAAATCGATAGAGTAAATAAGAGAAAAAATGTATAGCCATATAACCCTACCTTATTTTCGCTACATGTTAATTTCGATACATCAATACATAATATTAGTCTAATTTTGTAAAGTTATGTTTAATTATGTTGCCATGTGAGACACAGATAATGGTTATATAATATAGCTGCAATGTTTAACACTTCAATTGAGAATGTTCATGATTTGATAAAATGCTTTCCTATAGGTATATTATATTCTTTATAAATACTCTGTTTAAAGCATACACCTTATGTGGGGTGAAACTTATTACACTGTGCATCGTAAATAACATGTAATACGATAATAACATAATAGCACATGATCCGAATAATTCTGTTAATTTTCACTGCTCTGTTCTTTATGATGTAATGTAAGGGTTACACCCTGAACAAGGCCACTTAGTGTATAGTGTATAATGTATAATGGTACATATTTTAGTACATATTCTAGTAACTACATTATTACACTATGAAAAATAGGCGTTTGCAAACATTGAATTAACATGCAGTGAAGACAAAGAAATTCCACAACTCATCTTCATGATATTAGAAGAATTTGTTGAAATGGGTTGTTTCTAAAGTATAGGATATATTGGTAAAATAATGAAGTCGAACAATAAAGTATTATTTTAAAATATGCATAGTGTACTTCATTATAAATACAAGTTTAGAGACCTATACAAAATCCGAAAGTGTAAAAATAGTTTGTCAAGCATGCATAACTGGAATGACATTGTTATGCATGGTGTATAATGTATACTTTAATGGTATAAAATAATTCATAGGCTAAAAATATTATAAGTTGTTTATCGATATAGTGCTCGTATCTTCACATGATGTACACTTGATATTTTGCATGCGGTGTGTAGTGTTTTTGAGGGGTGTATAGTTTTATTTTTGGCAAGAGGATTACTGGGGAATGCACTCAGGAAATATTTAAAGCCTCTTACTGGGTTGTGTCGTTGAGCAAATGCTTGCTTTGCCAAGGATTCAGAGGACAATTAGCGCAATTTGCGAGCCCTGATGCTTGAGGTTAATTTGTCTTGCTTGCCAACACAGGCAAAGCATCGTTTTTCTTGGACGCCATTACACTCCACCTATTATATACTGTATATAACCCAACTAAGCCTTTTATACTGTTGCCATGATCTTTACGAGCACACAGTTGACCGCTAAAGCAATGCTAAAATAGTCCAACGATTTACTTTCTTTAAGATATATTGACTAGATTTATGTTCATTGTGAAACAACAAGGTTGTCACTGGTCTTCAAAACTGGCAAATATAAATTTGGAATGACCTTGACGGAATGTTCCAAGGTCAAAAATAGTGTCATTAATGAATGTCCCCCATGATATTACAGATGGAAATATTATTACATTTACAAATATTCACTTCAATTTCAAGTTATTAACAAAATGACCAGACTTTCCGGACGCCCTGTATACTATACTTTCTTCATATTCTTCCCTGTGGTACGCCATTTTCAACCGCCAAAATAACCCATCAATCCAGATGAACCATTAAAATAGAAGGCCACAAGAAACCCATTAAATTATACTTTGTGTCCGGATTTAGGATTTAGGTATATATTATATGATACGAGATAGGTATATATTGATCTCGGCATTATATATATATGTGTATATGTTGCTTTGATGTTCATTCGAGATGTTCATTGGGAGATCGGAATTGCAAATTTTACCTAATTTGATATTCAGATTGTGTCACCATGCAGATATACAGTTTCCATTACTTCCATATTTAGTAATGATGTAAGTAATGGGATGTTGGAGATAAATTTAAATTTAGATATAAAATCAACGTTATTTTTTACTGTCAACTCACTAGCTCATAGTCTTAATGCTTCAATAAAAGTCAAATTTGAGGCAAATGGCAATTAAAGTTTGTTTTTTAATAGTTTCAGTATCTATGTCATTCTATGGGAACATTATTTTTTACTATCAATTCACAGGACTTCTCAATACTTCAATAACAGTTAAATTTTAAGTAAATGACATTAAGTAAATGACAATTTAAGTTTGTTTTTGAATAGTTTCCATGTATATCTATAGCTAAATGGGAACAATGGCAAATATTGTGTTTAATAAAAGAAATCTAAAGACTATTTTGAAAAGTTATACATTTTATAATTGTTATTATGCAGTTAACAATTTTGCAGTTGGCCGTTTAAGGTAGCAGTCATTTTCTCTTATAGTCAACTAAAATAAATGATCCCCAAGAGTGGACTGTAAAAAACAAATCACGGTATTGGAAGCAATTGTTTTATTGTAATTAAATTTCGTTATATATTAAGTTAAGAATAAATTATAAACTTTAATTCAAATATTATTGTGTTTTTAATATTAACAACACTATAGAAACCTTATTTTATAAATGATACCATGTTATATAGATAAAATAGGGTTGTGGGTGAAACATTGTACATAGATATAAAAGCATATGCCATATGGGACATTGCATACTTTTTTGCAATTCAATAAAATGGTAATTATTTCCATGAAATAAATTGAAAATTCCCCATTCTGCAAAACCACACTGGTGGTGGGATTTATAACAAATATGTGACATTGCTCGACACGAAGCTCAGTGTTTTTTAACAATTTTTTTCCCAACTCCTGATAAAAGCTTCAGTTTTCTTTAACACATGTGACATCTTTTATGTATGATCCTTTCATGTGCTATAAAATATTTCGACACGTTCTGACTTTGTGCTTCAATTTGTGCCTCGACATTTATTATACACCAAATTTCCTAAATTGAATTTGAGATTGTATACTATATTCGGCCTTCCAATATTTCATTGGACAATGTCCGTCTTATCTTACTTCAACATACAGATGCCACGTGCCACATCCCACATAATCACAAAATAATAAAGAAAAAGTTGATTTTAAAATGGTTTCTGAACTCAATCTCAGTCTCACTAAATATTATATACATACATGCAAGGAAATGTCGTTTTTGTAAATAGTTATAGGTATACAGTACTAATTGAATAATGTAATATTTGATCAAATGATATGATACTACTGGAAATAAAATCAATATTTTATTGCATTTCAATTATGCAATAAATCCCAATGCATTCTCATTAGGATTCATTGCAAATAAATTTATTCCATTTTGGTGCTGTAGAAAAAGTTATTATAGAATCTGCATATTACATATAATATCTGATTAAAACCAAAACTGTTGAATACATTGATGCTCTTATATGCATGATGATCGACAACGAAATAAATGAGAGCATCTTTTTGGAGGCATGTTTGCATGTTGAATTTACATAAGTAATTTTGGTGCGGACTTGGAGCAATTTAGTGAACGTCTAAAGATGGTGGCATGGACAAGTCTATGGGTCTTTTGTGAAGGCAACGAGCGCAATTATTATCACCAATCTCGTCATCTAGCCTCCAACTTGGCCTCATATGATGACTGCTCTGAGAGGCCAGCAAAAGGGAAAAGGGAAGGGATGTATAGAAAAAGGAAAAGCATTGAAAAGGCTCTAGCTGCCAACAAGAGTGCAGTTGGTACATGGTGCTGCGATCCTGTAATTATGGAGGAGAAGGCAAGATTGGATGACAGGATGTCAGTCAACTTCTCAAACAGGCAAAAAATATATCTATCAATATATATGGCGATGAGGTGATGGTATATGTGGTGCGCCAATTTAGCCCCTGGTTATTATCGTACAATACCAATCAAAGTATATGCAATAAAAAAGATAAACCTCATTTGTTGATGGCAGTCATTAGAATGTACATACATATACAACTTTTGCTCTGCTTTGTGTGCATGTACACTTGATTTTTTAATACAATCAGGGATAAGTTGTTTAGAATTATTATATTTATAAATGTATTATTGTACATATGCCTATTATGTAATTCACATAATTAATTTATTGTACATATAACATACAAAGTTGACTGTAAGGTACATTTGTTGAACCAATTATATACTAACTTCATTTTTAATTTTGCTTCTGCAGAAGCATCAATGCTAAAGTTAATTTATTTTTGATAATGTGGGTTAGCATACTCTACTATTTTTAATTAATTTGTGTATTACTTTGAAAATTGAAGTACATAGGTAAGTACTATAATCGCTTGATAAATTGCCTTGCTAATAAGGAAGGATGAGGTTGCTAAAATTCAAAGTTTTCAATAATAACATTCAATAAAGATTATAAAAATGTTTGGAAAGATTTAGCATTCATGCAGGAAAATCTGGTAAATAATTTGTAAAAATTGATACTACAATTATAGGTAAGTTTCATAATTAATTATTTCCTATGTAATATTATGAAATAATTTTAAAACATTTATGCAAAATGTTAATTTATGTAAGCTAGTAACAATATTTTAAATTCTATTATGTTATCTCATTTCCCATTATATATGTACTAATCTAAATGATTAAAACCATGTTTATGCTCAAAACTGCAATTTCGATTTAATAAAAAGAATTGTGATATGATGAGAAAATGTTAGTCTGCAACAGTGGGTTATAATGAACTAAAATGTATACATTTGTGTATTGTACAGCTAAGCTATATACTTTCTAAAGATATAAACTTGTTTACAACATGTAACTGAAAGACTAGAGATAAATATTTTTTTAAATTCTTCAGCGAGTTTTTGGAGAGTTATACAGGGCAAGGTTAAGGACAGGACTCCATTTTTCATTATCAGTCAGTGAAGCTAGGACACGCCTATATCTGTTTTTCTTTTGGATTTTTTTCTTTAGAAACGGTACCTTTGTTTTTACGACATGGTGAACCTAATTATTTCTGGAATTTCGTCTGAGTTTTTTTGCAATTCCATACTGCAGACAATGATATTCAAAGAATAATGCTGCACATCAAAAACAACATTGTTGATAATTATTTTGAATGTGAAAAATTAAAAATAATTACCAACTGACTTCTCAGAATTTTAATGTAAATTTCGTTCAGGATATTAACTTGTTTGCTATTTATAAGTGTAAAAAAATAAAATGTTTGTTCCAAACCGTTAAAACAGGACTGGTGTATCAAATAATTGAAAATAAATCCAGAAGGAGTTAAATCCTGAGAATTTAAATAACAAAAATGAATAAAAACTTTTAACATTTTGTTTTAATTTTTCTAACATCGTATTGAGGCTGCATGGTGAATGAAAACATTTGTGACATATGGCAATGCATACACTGGGAATTAGTGTTTAAATATTGTCAAAATACAATACATAATATATGAATGCTCCCATTTATTATTAATATTTAATTTGCATTATTCCTATTGGATTATGCTATAAGACTTGTAACACATGTAAGCAGAAGATTCATATAAGCATGTGAAAAGCATACATGCAAGCTGCAGGAAACATGCATGCATGTAAAACATTGACAGACTTGTTGCACAGCTGCTGCATGCATGCTGCATATTCTCTATAGAAATCTGAAACTTGCTGCACGCATACGAGGGCAATAATACTGTAGTTGAATGGTAAAAATGGCCGTTTCGTGACGTCATCGAGCGCCATTTTGGGAGCTTGCAGTGAAGCAAACGCATTTGGAATTGTGTACAGAAGGGAAAGTAGGGCATGTTCGTATTAAATAAAACCCGATTCCACGTTAAAATATTAAAGTGGACGACTATGAAGAGTAATAATTGCGCATGCGTGAGTTTGGTATCCGCAAAATCTGCAATTCGCTGCATAGTTGATGCGTTGTGCCATGCGACAAAACGCAATAGCTGCATGTGTGTGTATAAGTGTGCATTGGAGCCAAAAAGCACACGTGGGCCCAACGATGCGAACACTTGATAAAAGTGCACACAACCAACATTAAGTCTCATCCGACAGCTGCGACCAACTTATCGCAACAAAAAACTATAAGATTACAGGTTATATAAACGACCCCCTCTATAAGGGCATACGTGCATGACATTCGAGTAATATCAGTTGTGCGGAAAATTTCGATATCAAAATTACGAATTTTCACCTCCATTTTATATGACACATAATATAATGAAAGATTAAAGTTGATCCTTATGCATTTGCCAATCTGTTTCAATAGATGGTGCTGAGTGCATATTGCTTTTAAATCACTATTTGTACATTAGTATACAGTATATGCAGCTGGAATATATTTAGCAGCATTTACAATTGTGTGATAGAAAACTACATTAATGAAATCTGCAATTTTATATTTTATGTCCATAAGTTTTGATCTAGTTTTGATCCGAATTCAGCAAAGTTAAAAATTATAAGAAATGATTTATGCCCCTTATAAATTGTATAAAAATGCATATTGTGCAAATGTTTTACACAAAAGTGTCATCTGCTGTTATGTAGTCCATAATATCCACTGTCTATTGAATTGTAAATAGTTAATTGCAGTATCATTTGAATAATTTATACACCATATTGTTAAACACGCTTTATTCAGTGCAATATGTACTATTATTATCTGCTTGTTAAAATATTAATGAATGGATTACCTTCTGTGTGAATAATACTTCAATAATAATTTATAGTTAATGTGGTGTATAAGCTTATTAAGACCAAACTGAGTTGAATTATTCCTGTTGATGTTATTACCATTCAATAATATATTCGATCAAATTTGTGAATAGATTTCAGTTTTTGTATCAGTTATATTTTATATATATATATATAGGTTTCAAAAAATCCTGAATGGAAAAATTAAAATTCAGATCAACTTTTCTAGGATTATAAACACGTCACTAACTGTGCATATATAAATACTAACATATGGATATACACAGCAGATGATTTAAAACATCCAATTTTTCCGCTCATTCAAAAAATCAAAACTTTTTTAATCCATGAAGCAAATTTGTATTATATTGTTACACAAAAACAGGTTTTATAAAAGATGCATTATGTTATACATATACATTAAGGATTTTGATTTAGTGAATTACAAAGGTGTATTAAGAAAACGATTTTGCATATAGGTATATACAGGGTGTCCAGAAAGTCTGGTCATTTTGCTTATATCTTGAAATTGTGGTGAATAATTGCAAATGTAATAATGTTTCCATCTGTAATGCCATAGGGGGACATCCATTGGTGACAATATTTTTGACCTTGAAACATTCCGTCAAGGTTATTCCGAATTTATCTTCGCCAGTTTTGAAGATAGTTGCGTTGTATAAATTAGAGATATTTAACCAAGTTCATTTCAAGCACATTGGCAAAAACAGATTTGAAATCGGCAAAGGAACAGAGGAGTAATCACAACAAATCATTTGCATTTGCCCCCAAGTTAGCACTACACTGTTGACAACAGATGCTATGCAGTGAAGCACTACTGAGCTGCTGTAACCTTTCAACTTGGGGCAAATGCAAATGATTTGTTGTGATTACTCCTCTGTTCCTTTGCCGATTTCAAATCGGTTTTCACCAATGTGTTTGAAATAACATCGGTCAAATATCTCTAATTTATACAACCCACCTATCTTCAAAACTGGCAAAGATAAATTTGGAATGACCTTGATGGAATGTTCCAAGGTTAAAAATATCGTCACTAATGAATGTCCCCATGATATTACCGATGGAAATATCATTACATTTACAAATATTCACTTCAATTTCAAGTTATTAACAAAATGACCAGACTTTCCGGACACCCTGTATAATATGAAGCTGGAGATGATTAATTTCTGTAAGTTTAGTGAAAAAAAATCTATAATTGTATATCTCATATATGGGTTCTTCCATGAAGTCTGGCTATGTAATAATACCAATAATTAGGTGCATCATTGTGGAGAGATATCCAGATTGGAACTAGTCCATGCATATGGCATATAGACATGAAGGTCTATTTATCCACGATATATAAAATATTCCTCTTTTTTTGGATACGGGAAATCTTTAAGTCACTTCGATCTGCAAAAATCAATGCGAGAACGCAATTTGATGTTACATCAAGGGATTGGCTACAGAATATATAGGCACTATATACCTAGTAGTATATATAAGAAACCTACACCGATATATCGATCACGTGATCTAGATATAGGGTATACAGAAACACAGATTCATGAACCTAGAAATTCGTATAACAGTGTTCATGGCAAATGTGGTAAAATGAAATGAAACGCAAAACCAAATCGTAGAGGCGACAAGATATCAACTTTGCCTGTGCTCAAGATGAATTTTGAAAGGTACTACCCTATACTGTATATATATAAAAAGTTTGAAGAATGGGAAGAAAGAATAAAGGAAAAAGAAGAAGATGGATCCACATATTCGGATGTTGCTGATATACCGTATCGATTTGACACTTCTATGACAAGAAACCATGTTGGGACCATGGATATGTAACAATATTTATAAAAAAGCACATCTAAAGAATAAAGAATAGAAACCAGAAAGAATGAAGTTTGGTGTGTGTTTGTAATCGGATCATATATATGAGCAAAAAAAAAAAGGCGGAAATCAAAAAATTCACCTCAAGAAAGTGTTTTCAAATATAATAATGGCAACAAAAGTTTTTTTTAACAATTTATACTTTTCCTTATCACTTTTCCTCAAATCCTTTCTTCGCCAACCACAATAGGTATACATATCTATTTTTATCATTTATTAATAATGTGTTACAGTATAGGTACCTACATGTGCAATTAAAGATTGTTTTAGAGAAACTTTTACAGGGTGGAAATTAAATTGCTAATGAAAATGGATTTACATCAAGTGAATTTGTTTTTGCTTCACTGCATAACAAGGGAATCAGACTTTATGGACACCCTGTAAATTGTCTACCGATTGTGCTAAATCAACCCCCTTCATACACTTTTGGCTAAATGCAACATTTTAGATCGCCATTTAATGTATAACATTCAAATACATGTTTAACTAAGGTAAATATGCTTCAATTCCTACAAAATTCGCTAAATTAAATGTTCAAATGTGCCCCACAGTAATGGTAACAAGCAACTTGCCCAGAATATTTTTATTTCATATACAAATTGTTAATAATTGATTTATATAATATATTACTTGCAAAATGTATGAATTAACATCTCATGACATGAATATCATAAATCATGTATATAGATGTTTAAAGAGTAGGCTTTTATACAGTCAGTCAGAATATGTAGTATGGCTCTGAATATATAGTATTGAAAATATTATGCATGTAAAGCAAGTAATGAACATATAAAACATTTATACTGCTTATTCTTTTTCTTTTCATGCTATTCTTGTTTCGTTTTATACGCACATTTCAGTGTTAGCATTGCTATATGAATAATTCACAAACAGCCAAATTGTGTTTACAGATGTAAACCTCGAAAGTTGGTAGTATTGGCAAGTAGGTCCAATGGTGTGTTTTTGTTTTGTTAAAGATGAGAGTTTATAAAGGTGAACGTCCCTAAATGTAACATCAAGCGTCAAAAATGAGGGTTATTACAAACAGCAGAGTTCACTGAACTAGTGTAAATACCTAGCAAGACAAAAGCAGGGGTGTTTTGTATACCCACAAAAATCACCCCACATTGTTATTTGCTTTGTCTTCGCAACAGACAGACGACATGCATGAAGCAAAATAAGGTTTCACTTTTACCCATCACTTTTCCATGGTTACCATTTCAATGGGAAATTTGACACAACAATAACTCCATAATAATTTATAGTGCAATGATAATAACATTTTGAACGGTTTTTTTTAAACAATCAAATTGTGATGTTGCTCCACCAGTAAAACATGGGAAAAGTACTAATGGAGTTTGCAAGTAACCAAAATATGTTCATAATTTATTATGTAGACAACTCATAATTTTAACATTGTTACTACATTTTAAAATTATATACTGTCTGTCCATTATTTGATATTTTTCTGATGTAGGCAGGAATTAGACGTTTTAAATTAATAAGGTTAATTTTATTTGACACGAAATTACATTTAGTGTTGGCAATTAAGATATGGACAGACCTGATCTATTTTCAGTAATATAGTCTTCTAGCCATAGTAAAAAAATTGCTTTTGCTGCTCTAAAAGAATTTTAATTGAACCACTCTAGGCAATTGTATAAATTACGGATTGAAAAGAATTTATATCAAACACAGCTGGTCTAGATCACAGCCACAAGATACAAACCAAACAAGGAATTCAGAATATGCCTAGCCATTTAGCAAAAAAACAAACTTTTAATCAATTTCCATCTCTTATAGTTTTCTATCACATTTACTACAATTAATAAAGCATGCAATTTTGAATGCAATCCCAATGAATCTGTTGCAATCTGCCCTATGTGCTAGCCCTTAGTAAACGAGATGTCACTTCACTGCAGTGCACAGTATTCATCTTAGAAAACCACATTTCAAAAATGTCCCTTTGGTTTATAAATGCACCAATATTTCTGAAACTAATTTTTATTAAATAAATCGGATGCTCTCTTCAAGCGCCTAATTCGAAATTATGCCCTATCTTGCGCGGTTGAAAAGTTGGAACACAGATGACCTTGAAACAAGGGTCAAGGTTTGATAATTTTAGCACCATTTGAAAGGGCACATATGATTTCCTATTTGTCCCCATTATTGCTTTTCTGATACATGTCATGCTAAGCTATTAACGAAAGATACAGACTTTTTATCCACCCTGTATAGTCGACTTGCAGAAGAGCTATCTGCTTAACCAAATATTTGCAATCAAGTTCCACCTTAATGTGTGATTAATATTTATGATTAAATTTATCATCAAATAAAGTGGTTTAAAAATGAAAAGAATCTAGTTCACATATATTGAGTGCATTGTTCTTGCACACATCCTCAAAGGCTAAAATGCACTTAAACATTGAACTTTTAACAAATTTAATAGTGAAAAGAATTTTTGTAAGCGATCCAAAAGCCTATCCAATCGGTCTTTATCTACTGTCAACATAAATAATATTGAGAGAGAAAAAAATGACCTGCAGGGGAATGACAATAATTGGAAGAATGTTTGACTAAAATGCGCATGTCAGCTAAAACAGCCTTAAAAAAGGTCATTTGTAACCATCTATCTATATCTAGAATGGAAAATGGCCAAATGGCAACTGAGATTTATATAACTTCCAAACTGATTTCCACTCCAAAGCACCGTTCAACCCTCAAGTTCATTTTTCAAAAGTGTTGAAAATCCCTCCATTAAAAAGTATAGCACATTTGAATAGCACAATGGAACCAACATGTAAAAAAGTATGTGAATAACGACAGGAAATGGCCATTTTCCCTTCTCTTCAAATTAATCTCTACGTTTCGATGTATGGAATAAATAATATATTGCTCCACATTTGTGTTTTGTAATGTTCCTACTGCATTACAGGAAATGAATGCAATTCTGTTGCATTTGATAGATGAACAGAAGTAACATAATGTACAAGTGTGTGTGTGAGGTTCTCCAACAACAAAAAAATGGGGCAAAATGAGGGAATAACATTTGTAACTTGGTAAATGCATGGAATTTACTATCGAACATGGTATATGCATCAAATTGTACCTATTGGACTCACCATGTATAGAATTCCCACATATTGACATCCATTATTTTGAGTGCATGTATCCAGTTGGTTTAGCAGTGATATTTTTTAATGATGAATAGGTTTTGGGACTCAAATTACTTTCTAAATGAACTATCGATTTATGGCAACACACTATGTAGGGGTTAGGGGTCTATACATTTGTGACAAAGTGTGGCGTTGCGGTGAGAAACTGGGTCAATGTAATTTCAAATGACATATTGAGGATTTGGTTGCAAAAAAAAAGTTTTTGGAATTTAGATTAATTCACATTTGTTGCAATACCATGAAATTTACTATTTCAAAAGGGAATTCATAAGTATTTTGTATTGGGGATAAACAAATAGTTTACATCTTTGCCATATATTGCTGGGTTTGTGTATTGACTTGGAAATTAAGGGAAAGTCAGGGGAATAATGTACACCCAACGACAATACAATAAAAATCAGTGTAAACTGATGGAAAATGTTTATTTTAATAGCTCATTTTGGGTCAAACTATACTGTACATAGCTACATTTGGAGTCTTATAGCTCATAGCAAAGAAATAATGTTAATAATTCAATCTGATATGCTCACAAATTAAGTACATAAATATAAACTAACTCGTAATAGTTCCCTAACAAATGTATTTGGTCATGTGACTTAGTGCACAAATGAAGGAAATTGCTTTATTCTATAGAAATTGCATTAAATAATTACATTATTAGCCACAAAGGTCTTGACCACACAATTTGGAACAAGTTGTAACATAATATTTGTGAAATTATTAGTAAGTTGACTGTAAGGAAAATATGCTGCCATGAGCAAATAACTGGTTGGCTATAATGGAAAATTGTCAGTAATTGAGTTGACTTTTATGGAATGAATTACAAGATTAGGAGTTATATATTAAAATTCAGGGTGACAGGGCTATAGACTGTATAAGGGAATGTTGTATGTAAAGAAGTTGCATGTAAAAAATGTATTTATAGAAAAATAGTTCCATATTTTCATATTAATTTATATTAATTTTTTGCCAAAATCTAAATTCCCTGCATGTTATACAAATTTTCTAGGCATAAACCCTGTTTAAGGGTAGTATAATTATCAGCTATACTATACTGTAGTGAGCAAGTCTGTGAACAAGTTTGGTGGAATTCAGGAGTAACATAAGACACAGGATATACTACAAGGAATAGGATAGGACATTTTGCCGTCTATTCATTGGGATTGTGGTTTGAAAAAGCAGTATTGAATGTCATGTCATTCTATCATGGATGTATGTACCAAAGCCGAAATCTTTGAACTCATTCTCTCCTTTTGTTCCTCTTTTTTGCCCCGCTTTTCATTCTGGTGCGTGCAAGATATTTTTCAAGTTTTTCGTTCGCCCTTGACTCCGAGTTCTTCGACTTGGAGGAGCCAGCTTTGAATTTCCTTCCTATCTTCCCCAACAGATCTTGTTCAATGTATCATCAACATCCTAGCTGTAAATAGTTTCCTACTGCACAAACTTCATTTTTTTCCCCCTCCACACTTGCACTATTCTTTGTTATGTCAACTTATTTGACAAACTCCAGTTTGGCTTATTTTTTGGTGACATCTCAAATCTTCAGCAACATATTTTTATTATACAGAAAAAATTCGTTAATATTATAGAAAATTGCTAAAATTATAATGCATAAAGGCTGGAAAACTTATTTTATAACCACAGTAGGCCTTACTAAAAAGATAAAATAAACCAATACAGGAAATTAATTCACACTATCATTATTTCATTTTTTAAAAGACAATGCAATTGATAATATAAATGTACTTAATAGAATGATTATTTAAGATTTTTGAGGGATTTTAATTTTTTGTACAGGAAGTAGACATGTTCATCGCTTAATTACTGAAAATTTGTTCTTTCGGGCCTCAAATTGTTACTTTATTATAATTAGCCTCCCAATTTTCTGTAATGTACATTCCCAGACACCAAGAATAGGTTAGTTAAACAAGAAAATAATTTTTCTTGGTACTATGGTTCAAAAGAAAATTGCAAACAAGATGGCGGCCGACTATCCGGCGCCATGTCATTACTATTGTATATTCTTCGGCAAATCTCAAAATTCCAGTTACATATTTCTTTATATCCAATCCAACCCACCACACAGATCTTCATTATCAACGTAGGAGTATCGTCCCACATGCATATATAATAAGTATCTTCCTCCATCATTTCCTTGACAACTTTTGTTTTCTTTGTGCATGTATGTACATACTATATTTACCATTGAGCATATTGTATCCTTGGTTACTGGGTATGTAATATCACAGTTGGAAATCAAGTTGGGAACATCATAGGGCATAGTACATACCACAGCACATGCGCAGAAAATGTTTATAAATTATACAGGGTGTCTACCAGACTGGAAATCCTTGAAATCCTGGAAATGTCCTGGAATTTGGGTTGTTGTCCTGGAAAATTTGTTTCATTTGACATTTTAGCTGTCTTTTCCCC
>JAQFZQ010001352.1:0-20246 GCA_034696005.1 Glomeris marginata | reverse complement strand
ACGGCTGAGCGTATAACTTTTTTTCAATTTGTAATGGATTTCTGGTTGCGCCAGTGTATAAGGGACACAAATAGCTAGGTACTTACAAACCAATTATCAGGGTACCTTATAAAACCCTGTCAGTTCACCTTTAATTCAAGAAACCTGGAAAATAAACTTGTTATATCTACGTGTAATAAATAGTGTTTGAGGCACTCCTAACAGTTTTGGGACTGTGGTCATGAGTTGCTTTCACCCATTATTCTGTCCATTCAGTTTAGCCACATTATTGACTCTGGATAAATAGAGTGAAATCTCTCAATAACGGCTCTCCCTTATAAAATACAGATGTTATCCCCTTGATATTTTCCATGTACTTCCACCCTTATTACGGCAATTCCCTTATAAGAAGCACTTTTGTTCTGCCTGTTCAAAGTGACAAAACGTTTTTAGAGAAGTTACTTATTGTTCATAGTTGTGCTTTCAAACAAGCTTGCCTTTAAGCATTTACAAATTATATATTCGCCAATTTGTTTACAAATGATGCTTCATTAGTATGATCTTTTACTATAAGGACAGTGTTCTCTTTTAGCATACACTTATAATAGAAAAATTCACGAATCCCTTTGGGTGCCGTTTCAGGGAGATTTCACTGTATTTTGGCACATGTTGCAGATAATTCCATGCCATATTAAATAAAGGGTTTGCGTGATTGGTGCAATATGTATTTTGTTTTGTTAATTACTAAGAAAAGTGGCTGAGGAATATTCTGTGAATTTGTTGAATCCACTATGTCATGTAGTGGATTGTCAGTGGGCTCCTATAGAGGGCAACGTATTCCAACTGCAATGGTGGTTATTCCACCATGAAAATATAGAAATACAGAAATTAAAAGTAAAGCAGAGAAGTACAGAAGAATGTGTGATGGTTTTTGATGTTAAGCGCAGCTTTACAGAAAGAAGTTCCTGATGTCTTGCAATTTGCCTGAATGCATGATACAAAAGAGGGACAGTCGATGGACAAATTGCCCACGAAGACAGCATAGAAAGACCAAAGGGTTACTTGTCGATGGTCCATTGATTTTAATGGCACTGCACTGGAAATAGAAATGCTTCTGATCCGCACCACGGACATTCATTGCCAAAATACCAGAGCAAGCATGGAATCTCTTTGGTGTTGCGGAGAAGACAGTTTTAGACACGGCAAGTCATCCGAAGACCACGTCAATCAAAATTCGTCATCGGCTAGTTCGCCACACTTTTTCCCATGTTCTCTTCTACTCCTACTCTAATTTTTAGCACCTCCCTGAAGCCTGTCTCGACGACGTGACATGAGATAAAATAGGAAATGCCTTTGGAAGCTTCTTGCTGTTCCAAGCCGTATACATGCCGTGTCTGATTTCAGAATGGTTCCTTTCGGTGGCCATATTGCTGGATCGGTCCAGCATCGGGTAAAAATGTAGGCTGGATGGTTAATTCTCGACATTGTGTGCACCAAACAATGTCTGGCATTTCACCAGCTGCTCATCAGATGTCATTTCTTCAACATGTTGGGCTCGGTCGAAAATAGAATTGCGTTTTGCCAATTGGCTTTTCTTTCGCTGCCTGATGCTAGAGAACACAATGAGGACAAACGTGCAAAAAGAGTGTATAAAAATAAGTGATGAACAATGAACTGTAATGTGTGATAATTGTGAGGTTTCATCGTTTATACCGTGCTGTGCTCATTGTGGACACAAACATTTATGGTTCTTGTAGAACATATGTTAAATCTGCTGGCATTGGGGTAGAAAGTGATGTGTTTGTCGGCCATCTTGGCTTCAAAATGCATGGGAAAAGGATCTGTGTGAAAACGAATCAACATTGAAAAATTGTAATTCGCAAACTTTAATTACGAGAACTTTTATAATTGAACTAACATGCGTGTTCACCTTTGCGTAAACCAGAGTAAATTGGGATTAAGAGCTGACCAGAAACTGCTGAGATATCAGGGCGTCTACTGTCATGGAATTTGGAAATAGTCATGGAAATCCTAAAAAGATGATGTAAAAGTTTTGTAATAAATTATTCTGGAAAAAGTTTTTCTATATTTTAAAATTTCTAGTGAAATTAAACACGATTTATTCATTATAATGCGGTTTAAAATGCTTTTTCAAGATGTTGTGCATTACAATTGTAAGACTAATGGAATTTTGTATAAAGTGGTCTAGGAAATGCTGGGAAAGTCATGCAAATTTTACATTTTCAATGCGGTAGACTCCCTGGGTAACCGGTATTCTTTGGAGGGGGTGTGTGCAGCAGTTGGGGTTGCTTCCAAGAAAGCATGGTATTGTGAATTACTGCAGTAAAACTTGTTAATGGCGGGATTGCAAGGGACCTGACAATATTTGTGACATAATCAGGTCCCCATTGTTAGACAGATGGAAACAATGGACATGAGTTCACTATCACGCAGATGGATGTTGCGATTTCCTGCTATGATAGTTAAGTTTCCCACCTGATACACATTCCGCCTCTTACAGGTTTTACTGTAGCTAGCCCATAGCTTAGTTAATATTGAAACAATTGGGTTCTGATATTTGCAGAGTTCCAATGGACATCAACTGGATTCCGCAACTTTGTCGCAATCCGATCTCCAACCAGCCGTCGACATCTGAAAAACCGAAGTTCACTGGTCCAAAAGGTCCAAAATTTCGCAAAAAACCAAGGAATCGTAGGGGGAAGAGGCATCGCGAGCTTAATCGCCATTTGAAACATCTCTCTTCATCGGAAAAACCACCAGTGGAGAGTAACGTAGTGGCACCGAATAAACCACTAGTCTCTGACAAGTTGCAATCGGAACAAACCAAGTCTAGCGTGAAGAAACCATCAGAAACGAATATCGAACCGGCATATAAGATAATAGAAAACCAAAAACCTGCAAATGCTAAAGCCGTGATTCAGCTCGGCAAAAATGTCATGAGTAATTGGCCAGCTTATGCGTGGTCAGTATATGTACATGACTGCTGGACATGTCTCTCTACGATGCAGAAGATTGTTCTCAGAAACCTGAAAATACCATATTGAAACCCAGCTTTGGGTTACTCCAACCTACATCACTGTGGGTAACCAATCTGGGTATAAAGGTGATTTAGGTTGGAGAACCATTGTTGGACAAATGAGCGTGGTGATACAGACTACTTGGATAATGTTCTTGACGCTGTTACGTAGATATAGGCATAGGTCTATCGCTATACTTAAATATGGCATAAGTTGCTTGTAATTAAGGCACCATTGCACATGTACTATACTGCGTTTCGTTAGTAGCAACGAGGAAGTCGACCGCATTACTGTCATGTGATACATGCGCGCTGTTCGTGTTTTTCGGGATGTGAGCGCTGTAAGCAGATTCAAGCAATGGTCTTGCATGGTCTTATCTTCGACGATGTCTGATTCTTGTTTGTTAGCACATAAATGAAAGCATGACGACACTGGGACAGAAACTCTTTTCTTGCGGCATATTGATACATGCAAACGGGCGTGTTCGCAACTCGTTGCTATTAGCGAAACGCAGTAAATAAAGTGTAAAAGGTGTTGTGAAGAGGGACATGTACCAGTGGTTTGCATCATATTTGATAGTCCTTTTCACAAAAGATGAGCCAGGCCCTTCGTAGGAGGTTAAAACCTCACGTTCGCTGATACTTAACGGAGGGAAAAATGAACAGCGTGGCTCATCTAAATTGTGAATTTGACTGCATCATATGCATATACAGTTGAAATTTCAACAGGGCCACTTCTACAGCTTCTCGAATTGGTCACCTGCCAGCAAATACAGTTCCCAGATTTCAACATACCCTTCCACGTTTCCAATTCAAACTCCCTGATGAATGGTCACCGGCAGAGATAACAAAATGTGATACCAATCTGCCTTCGACATCATCGGAGGAACCGAAACCTGTCACGGATAAACCTTCCGGTTCGGCGGAGATGTCGAAGGCTGTCGCGATTTGGCCTCCGGCATCGCCTACCAAAAAGGTTGAGTCCTTTTTGACAACCTTTCAAGCAATGGAAGCCACTTATAAGGAAAAACAGCTGCAATCTGCTTTGGCCGCGCAACGAAAGACCGAGCTGGTCTTTTCGGATCTTCAGAAGAAGACTAGACCTCGACCGACTTCTGAGTCTGAGTCTAGAGAATGTTCTACAGTGAACTCTCTCAAAGGGCCTTTTGGGCCTGGATCAAAAGTGAATCACACTTCATTTGCACCTTCGGAGAAAGAGTCTCATTGGTCACTTACAACAAAGGAATCAGTCTTGTCGATTCCTGGGGCTGTTGATCCTTCGTCTCTGGATTGGTTGTACGATCTTGCAGGAGTGAAGATGGGGCCTTCATCCCGTACCCGGGATATCAGGTACAACCAGATCCTGGAAGAGATAAAGCCCATTCCTGTTCTTGTGTTATTCGTGTGCTGAAACCTCGATTGTTCACTATCAATGGGGTATACCATAGACATTCAATATTGATTCCGATCAGACATGTTGCCCAATAGTAACAGTAACATTGGAAACTTGTGATCTTGTAGTAAGTTGGGTTTGGGTCACAACTATGGTGTAAATAAGCAACATTCTCCTGGAAGTTTGGGTACAAGTTGCCGTGAAGGATTTTCGGATAATCGAGGTTTTACAGCATTTTGTCACTGTCTTATGTGTTGTCCAATCATCTTGTTCATTGTCTTGCCGGATTTAAGAGTTGATATACTTTCCGGAAGATAATGCAAGTAGGTTATTTGTGTTGTGAAAGCGCAATAAGCGGAAACATTGAAATCTGAAAAACACCCAATATGTTGTGCGAGTTTTGCATTTTAATATATATTGTAATATTTTTTGAAGTGAGTAGTGTATCTTGATTATGTTTGAGCAACTCCTTGGTTTGAGCTTGTGTGTGATTTCGATTCAAGTGTATTTTCACCAAGAATATTGAGCACTACCGTAACGAAAGGTTTGTGCTTTGTTGGCCGCGTCTTACGTTAAAATAAATGAGGCACCATATATATTCTGAAAAAGATTGCAGAAACATAAAAGGTGTGATCTTCTTAAATAACTCATTTTCGACCAAAACATTTGTAATTCGGTTGAGCAATGTGATAGAAACTTGAATCGCGCTGTATTTAACGCGTTACGCGGTGATCATACGTGAACGATGAGGTTTGTCTGCGTTAAATAGGAGTGGTAACAAGGCAAATTTTGTGGTTAGAAATAGTAATTGGTTTGACGGTGAACTCTGTAAAAGGAAAATAGTGCTATATGCGTGTTTCTCTGTTGATCCTGGGCAAGCCTGGGCCATGATCACTTCTGTACAAGAGTTGACTCACCACTTGAATCCCTTCCAAGTTGTTTTTTACCCTTTCAGTGCTTGGGAACTAAAAAGGAAGAGAAACTGTTTGGCCAGCGGCGTGAACAGTTCGGTTCACCAATTTGTCTTTCGTTTGACTTGCAGGTCGTCGTAAGACTTAACAGATCTCGCGATGAGGCAGTCGACGATGTCTTCTCGAGGACGGAGCCGTGGACATAGCCGTGGAGGAGCAAGAGCACCTTCTCCTTCGAGACGCCCTCGAAGGTCCCCCAACAGGAGGTCCAGGTCTCCGAATAAACCCAGGAACAGAAGGTGACCAATTCCTATCGGTGTAACGTGTAATGCGGTTCACATATCGGGATGTGTCGAAAATGAGTTATTGAGTAAATCATACACTTTGTGTGTATTTATATATTTTTATATTGTGACGTGATGATAACTGGTACAACTTTAGTTAGGCCTTGTTGCTTATTCCGGAAATGGCTTAAAATTTGTTATCGCTGTCCCCGAAGCACTCGGCTTGATTTGACCGGAATCCTATTACGAATAGCAACATCAGTTATAGAAACATTTTCTGGATGTTTTTCAGATGCAATAATTATGTTATGCGTTTTATTCAGCACAAATGGCATACATACTTGCATTACGGAAGGCTTAATAATGGAGTTCATTTTTCAGAGCGTTACGAATGAAACAATACAGTAATGGAAACATTATGTTGGATTCGTTCCAAGTACATATAAAAAACCTTCCATTATTAATGCTTCCTAATAGAAGATGCTGGAAACTCGTATAGAATGAACGGGACACTTAAATGTACCCGTAACCTTGAAGGGTAACCGAATAATTTCCAGCATCTAGTTAGTATTAACATGCAGGAAAAGTTTGACACATGGCACTGAGGCTCGTGAGACTCGTAGATTGGGCCCAGGTGGACGGTCACCTCCTCCCAGAAGACGCCCTGGAAGCACAAGTCCACGCAGGAGGAGGATCAACTCGAGATCACCTTCGCCACCACCACGCAACAAGTTGGGTCCACCGCTCAGACCGAGAAGAATGTCCAAGTCCCCAGTCAGAAGAAGATCGATATCGCCGGTCAGAAGAAGGTCTATATCACCGGCCAGGAGAAGGTCAATATCACCTGTCAGAAGAGGGGCAATATCACCTGTCAGAAGAGGGGCATTCTCTCCTGTCAGAGGGCCCTTTGGACAACGAGTTGGGCCGCCTCGAATATCCAGGTGATGTTGTTCGCTTACCCATTGCCACTTGAACAGATCTGAATAGTGTGTGCTGAACGCGTAGATCAAGAAGCAGAAGCCCACGAAGACACGTGGCCTCGCCAAAGCGAGTTAGAAGCAGGAGCCCATCGGTGGTTCCTCTGTCACCTGTACGTAGAGCGCAAATGTCTCCTATACGTAGGGCTCAGCTGTCGCCTGTAGGCAGGATACCGGAAAAGATGGCTCTTTCGCCACCGCCACATATAAGGGCCATTCGTGGTGTTGATAGGCCAGGACCTGGGCCCTATCGTGTGGAGCCTCCAAAAGTTCCGGAAGCACCTTACAGGTAATTATCCAATTATCTTCATTTACATTTTATGATATTTTAATTGGCTGAGTTATTAATTGTGTGTTTTATAATGCGTGTCGCTTTAGCTTTCAATTTTACGCACTGTTACGCATTTGGTATGAACTTCTTTTACATTGGATTTATTTGCTAGTAAAGTTTCAAGAATGAGGTTAGAACTGTACCAGAATAAGATTTAGTGCGCTTTTAGTGCTCATTTGAGTTTCACCCAAGTAATAGTCTTTATTTATCTGTACATTCAGACAACATCGTAATGGAATATCCATCAACTGTTACTTTTATTATGTTTCCGGAAAAGTATGATGTGACACGTTAATTCAATTTAGCTTTAATATTGTTAGTAAAATAATGTCCACGCTAAATGTTTACCATCTATGATTCCAGACAACTACCGGGTTGTAATCACATTTTGTACCGAATCTTAGGGACGAACGTAAAAGAAACGAGGCCCCGAGGAATGAACCGGTAATGTACCGTCAACAGGAAAGCACCTTGGCCAATAGCCGGCCACCATTGCCCGCAATGGGCTCTTACGATCATCGCAGCAAGAGCGAACGTTACTTGGAAGTAGGCGGATCAGGAATCTCAAGAGAGGGACCTAGAGAACCTGCCGGTTTGGACACCGATCTTCGACACCGGTCCAGACGTTCGCCTTCCCCTCTTGCAGACACGTTTAACCAACCCGACAAGCGGTACGTAGCCGTAACGTTCAGTTCCCAGAAGCATACGAAGTACCCGCATGTTAAAAACCTCTTGTGTTTGCGTAAAGATTCAGCGTCATTCCTTTGCTGGACGGGACCACGCAAACCTTCCGCGATCACAAGTCGTCGACGAGCAAGCCGGAGGATAGTAGCCGTCGCATGGGCTACGAGTTGAACCTTGAGGATCGGCCTCTAGTAGGCGAGAGGTTTTGCGGAGGGCAAAATACCCCGGCGGAAGGCCGGATGTACACGCATGAAGAACTTAAGAAGATCACCGTGGATATCAGAAGAAACGTACCTATGGATGGCCCACCTGGATTGAGTAGGGTTATCAACCCTCAAGTAAGGACATTTGAACGAGTTGTCTGTTTGGTGTTGTCTGCCGGTTCTAATGTGGTGTGTGATCGGTTGCAGAACGTGGTGGTGGTACGGAGACCGGAAGAAGGAGCGAGGCCAATCTTTGATCGGGATGAAATCCGTCAAGCCCACACTGGGCATGGAAGTTCCTACAGGGGAAAAGGAGGTGAAGGGGACTTCGCGCCGGAACGAAGAGTTGTGGCTATCGTGAAGGAGAGAAGCCGGTCGCCTCACAGCGAAGAATCATCCTCCATACGCAAACGTGCCGCAGGACCAGGTAAACTTACCGTTTTTAGCGCATTGTTAAATAAAATACGTATTAAACCTATTTAAGCGTTATGTAATTAACGGTACTGGTTGTTTGTTTGACGCAGGTGCGGGGATTGATGAAAGGGAGGATTTCCAAGTGAGCAGGGATACGTATGAGAATTTTGGTTCCGGGGATGAATTCAGAAAAGGAGGGGAACAACGCAGAACCACATTGAGTGAAAAGTGGGCGACGTACTCGGAGCGAGGACGGTTGCAGGGGTCGTTGCCCATCGCGGAGAAACCAGTGGTACGTAATTTTACGCTTTTCCATCTGTTTTCCACTGGATGTGTAATATCTCTAATAAGATTACCGTTTGTGGACAGGCCCCAAGTCAGCAAATGCGATCCACCGTGGGAGGATTCTTTTCTTCCGGGGAGAGAGTCGAAGTTCCACATCGCTCGCAATTCTCCCCCGAAAGGGACTCTCCATTGATGTACCACCCGAGAGCTTCCGACGCTCCGTCGCGGGATCCGTACGCGGAGGGCCAGATGCGCACCAACCTCTACTCGCAGCAACAGTCGGACAAGCATTCCTCTCAACACCACCACCATCAACTGCAGCCGGAACCTCAGCAGCAGCAGCATTTCCCCAGATCCGAGGATTCCAGGTTGAACGGCTATTCGCATTACATCCAAATCACGATCCCAAACCGGCGGGATCGTATTTCGGCAAATTGGCCGATTCCGACAGAGAAATACTTGTAAATACGCAACATGTTGACATAAGTTGATAGTTGTTGCTCTTCCCCGCCCGGGTGTCCGTCACCTACGTGAACAGGCACCAACTAGGAGGCAAACGAAGGTCGCAGATTGGCGAAGTGCGCCCCCGCCATGGATCGCCACCTCTTTTCGAGAGACGACAGGATCGCCAGCCCGATGACTCCTGGGATAAAGATTTTGCCGCCAGGAAGAGATTCAGAGACGACGATCGCAACGCCCCTGACACAACCACCGACCCTTTTTACCGTGGCAAGTATTCGGAGATTGCTCCCGAAACACGAACCGAAACGATGAGACTTAACAAATGCTTTGTTCTTATTACAGAAAGTTACCGTGAAGGTGTTGGGGGGTTGTCACGTGGCGGCGAGAAGGATCTTTTCCGTCAGGATATGAAGGACGCCCTCGATTCCAACCTTCCTAATTTTGCCTCTCGGCCTGACAAATATCGCTACCAGGAATGGATTGACAAACCGGACATGGTGCCAAAGGGCCCCAGTTATTACGAGGTAGCTTATCCACATCTTTTTGTTGCAGAATCGCAGTGGGTTCTGGATTAATTGTGTTTTGTTTGATCAGCATGACACCAGAGGAGAGTCTTCGTACGACTCTTCGTGGTTCGGGCGGGGAAGGGGCAGAGGAGTGTTGCCCGTGCGAGGAAGGGCTAGGGGTCGTGCTACCCCTTTCGCAAGAGGAGGAAGGATCTTGAGTCGTGGAGGAAATGGTGGTGGTGGTGTTGGAGGAGGAGGACGTGGAATAATGATGGCTCTACCCAGTCGTCGTATGTTACCCTCGCATCTCGCTGCCGTGTACAAAATGAAATGTGAAGTGAGCTGTGAATTGTAATTTATTTGCTTAGGAAAACCATCACCAAATCAATGGAAACACGACATGTTTGACGAAATATCACCGGATAGAAAATCCGTAAGCGAGATTTGGTTAATTTTATACTTAAAATGTTACGTAATGAAATACTAAAAATGTTGTTTTCATTTTCTAGGAGCAAGATAACAAGCCAACGAGCACAACCGAGGGCAAGTAAGCCTACTTTTAGTGGATGCAAGCATATATTTTGCATTTCTTGTAATGTCAGTCAGTGTTACAAGTTCAGGTGTTTCCTACTTCTTTTTTTTTTGGCTTACCCTAAAATATTGGCATACGAAATGGCAAATAAATGTCCACGAACGCAAATTGCGGCTTCTCATTCAAGACGGTTAGCAACGATGACAATAAGTTGTTTAACTTGCAAAAACCTTTGAGGAAGTCATATTATTTTGCGATTCAGTAACTACTTGGTGATCTTGCTCCAAAATGCGATGATTCAAAGTAGCCTGACATCATTTACCGAAAATATAATCAGCGTTTGATTGCGTTTCAGGACGCAAAACGCGATTATTCAATTCACAGTTAACACAGTGTTTGTATTTCTTAATATGTGCTAAGGAGTACAAACGTGTGTGCTTTTTTACACAATATTCTTGCTGATAGACACCTGTGTTACTGTAGTAGTATTTAGAAGATTTGATCGGTTATCGGTCTATCACCAAGGTTAACCCGCAACTTCACAAATATAAAATGAGATCAGTACAAATGCCTTTGTATAACTACTTTGATTTTAGTTTAAAGTCTGGACAATGTTTCACGACTTGTTAAAAATATACATTGGCGCAACCAACTGACCACATTTCAGGGTTATTGAGTATTAAATATACCATGATTCTGAAAATTAAGTCCATCAGAGCTAAATGCTGCAGTAATTAGTCCGATAACAAAAAGTACGGACTATTTGTATTGAGCATGATGGCCATCTGACCTGTCTTACCGGGTTTGTTACAGTTTTCCACTGTGACATTCCCAAATAAGCACCTAATCGCAACACTGTCAATGGACCTTACGCAAAGATGGAAGGTCCATTGCACGTACATTGGATAAATGAGTAGTTCTGTGCATTACGTGCCAACTTTGTACAAAGTGGAGGTTACGCTGGACTTCGCGAAACCTTGCGGGAAAACGACAATCGTCACACGAATAATCTACGGACACCGCACTCGCAACAGTATTTCGCAGTCTGCACTGGATATTGAGAGCCACACTCGTGACAGAATTTAGGCACCCGGAGGATTTGGCCCTTAGAAACCGTTGGACTGATAGGATTTGGACTGATCACGGACGGAAGAGAAGACTCGCTGCCACTCGTGCTTCCCACGAGAAACTCCATCTGCGGAGACTGCGACAGCGACAGGGACAAGAGCCTCGTCGGAGACGGAGAACGAGACTTGGAATTTGGAGACCGTCTTGGGAAAAGGCTACAGTAATCAGAATCTTGGGAAATGTTGCTCAGGCGACTGTTGTTGTTGTTGTCATCGTGCTCGGAAAGTTGGTGCTTCAACGCTCGGTTGGCTCTTCGTCTCTGCAAAGCTTTGGCCTTATCGCCGGCAACTCTGTCACCGCCGTCCGAGTAAAAAGGATCGCAGTCGGTTGGAGCGGTGCCACAATTTGGGTGAACGGTGCTCCTCAACTGTTGCATCTGCTTCTTGGCAGCCGTGTATGGATCGTAACTATTATCCTTCTTTGCGGCTCGGCTGAAAGACGAATACAAAAGTGAGATGGTGTTGACTGCGTGTTTTGTGTTCGTGTCACTGACTTTGTAGATTGTGTAGCCGTTGGAAGTGCTTTCTGTTCCCATTCCCAACCGCTGCTGCTGGACGTGCCGCTGATGCTCTCGCAAGGACTGATGGTGTGGGAGACGGTGTCTCCTAAAACCGACGGAGCAGGCGTGATGGCTTTACCGGTGACGGAGACGCCGTACGGATTCTTCGGAGATTGCCTGATGTTTGGCAGAGATGATTTCTTGCCAGGTAACGGTGCCTTGTACTGCGTAATGAAAACAGTGTTTATTCTAACAATAATTTGGATCTCTACAATGTACGTTTCTTTTTTTTTTTCAGGCTTCCTAGGAAAGCTACAACTGTGGTGATTCAACGAAGATCCAACTTGCTACTTCAACTATTTCTCGTAACTATATTATATGCCATTGTGTTAAATCAATGTAGATTCATCTAGAAGTAGTTCTCGTATTCTATCCTGAAACAATGATATTATATTGGGACATTATAATGCAATTCAGAAATGAACGTAATTTCTTGTAAATTCCCTGTTTTGTGACAATTAAACGAGTCGCTTAGGAAAAAGTTATAAGCTTATTTCCTTGCACATTTAGGCTTGAAAATAATTTTGCGTTTTTCTCTGAATAGTCAAAAGACAGTCGAATCATTTTCAAGGTTGCATTGCAATTGCACAATTTCGCAGAATGTTTCCTCATGGGATATTATTTGCTCTTTTTGGATTGCGATTTCCTGCAGGAACAATGCTGCATTTTTATTATTCTGCTAACATATGTCAAATGCTGTATTTTGAGATTAATGCTATATATTTTAGAAAACTTGAATTTATAATACACACTTTGAAAATGGAGTATTACCAAAATTCTAGCAGATAGTCGATTTTTTGCGGTGTAATTGGGAGGACTGCGCGGAATGCGGGATTTCTGTTCTCCGCACCACTTGATATGTCGATCGGCGGATTTGCTCCCAAAATTCCTGTCACAATGAGGACATGGAACGCAATCTGCAAATTTGTGTCAACTATTCGTTTGAAAATTGAACGAGGAAAAAATCATATCCCACATATTGGCGGGACTTGCCATTTGAAGGTGCAATCAGCCTTGCGGGGACAGTTGATGGCCTTGACGCCCTCTGTGTGGGCCGGCCTGTTTTCGTTTGCTGTAACAATAAGTTGGACTAAACTGTTACTTTTCAATTCATGAACACATTTTCATATTTTATTAATACATATTTCCTACCGCTTTTTGCGATTTTTTGGGCGGAATAGTTGCGGCTTCGGCTTTAATCACATTATTATCTCCATCTACGTGCCTTTGCTTTGATGAATCGAATTGTTTACGTTTTTTCTGAGATGTTTTCTCACAAATCTTCTCGTGTCTTTCCTAAATATTACATAACATTTTTCAAAAATAAGAAAACACTATTTTTATTATTTATAATATTGATTTAGCGTAATGGTGTGAAATTAAATGCAATTTAATTACCAGTGCTTCCAATGCGAATTTCCTCTCGCAAAAAAAGCAAGGTGCCCTCTGTTTAAAGTCATCTAAAATAAAGAAAAAAGTATTACTTATAATTAATATAAACAGGCAAATTATATATTTTTGTAATGTAAATTAAATGCAATGATGCAAGAGATTTATTGCTGCGTGACATATAACGTATATTTTCGAATTGATCAAACGAATTCTAACACAATTTCGATGAAAAATATGATATTTTGTTATTTTTAAATGCTAGCGATACACACCTGCATCCATGGCAACGGTTCATCCATGTATGGTTGCCTGGCACATGGCTCGCTCGATTTCGTCATCGTCCCACTCAAGTTGGGTGCGCCGGAAAGACATTAGCAGAAGCGCTTTAATAAAACCCGCGCAACTTTCTTGCAATGCTCTGATGTGCGCGCAATGTTTTATTGCGCCACTCGTGTTGGATGTGATTGCGAAGTTTCGCTGCATCTTGTGAGAAAATCGGAGAAAATGGCCAGAAATCGTTCCAAGAATTCGTGGAAAAAGCAAAAAGGAAAGCCTGTTGGTGGTAAAAAGCGAAATAAACATAACATTGTTAAGAAAAATGTGAAAAAGGTCACCGATGAGCGCGATGGAGATGAGCAGTCGACGAGCGCGGAAAATAGGCCTAGCGACGTCAACGAAGGAAGAACCCTATTTATACGGTTTATTTCAATGTTTAGATGGTGATTGAGCCTGGTAAATTGACTAACGATAATTTGTCCATGCAGGAACGTACCGTTTCACTCGACAAATGAGGTCATAAAGAGCGCATTTGAGGAATTTGGGGATGTTGAATATGCATTGATGGTGATTGATCGAGAAACCGAATATCCAAAAGGCACAGCGTTCGTGAAATTTAAGACTAAAGAAGGTGCAGAAAAGAGTCTGTTGCAGTCAGAAAGCACAACGTTTGTATGTGGTTGTTTTAATTTGTCTCATTTGAATATAAATCTTTATGGTAATTTCATATGTAGATGGTCTAGCTGCCAATAAAAATATGTATAATATTGATTTCGAACATACTGTAATATTCTAACTGTAGTTATGTATTTTCATTTTAAATATAGGATGGTGGAATAACTATAGATGGTCAGCGTGTTACTGTCTGTCTTGCGCTGTCTCGTAACGATGTCGTGGAGAAATCAAAGTTGAAAGACAAACGTAATAAAGATAAAAGAAACCTGAGTTTGATGAAAGAAGGAAGTGAGTGCGAAAAAATATATTGTACACACAATATTTATTCAGGAATTAATTAGTACTTCATAATTTATGCAGTTATCAAACCAAGCAGTAAGCCGTTCGAAGAGATGTCGGAGTACGACAAGGCAATGAGGCAAAAGGCATGTAAATCACATTTCTTCTACATTATTTCCTTTATATTTATTTATTGCTCATTGGTAATTCCAAACAGTTGGACCTATGGAAGAAAGATAGGATAAAAGATCTGAAATATTTCATATCAAGGACAAGGTTATGCGTATGGAATATTCCTCCGAACATTGACGGCAAAAAACTACGAAGGATATTTGTGAATGCCGGTGGACCTGGCTGCAACGTTACAGAGGTTTATATCAGTGCAATTGTTGATATTTTTATAACTTCATTAAGAGATTTAAATCGCGCACCGTGCAGGCAAGAATAATGAGAGACTTACAGAAGAAAGATGCATCTGGTGAAGGAGTTTCGAAAGGATTTGGTTTTGTCAATTTTACGCAGCATGAACACGCGATGAAAGCCTTGCACAAGATAAACCATAATCCTCTCATTTTTACGAAAGACAAGGTAAGCTGGCATGTGTGTTAATTTTTTAATGTATTTCTACATAATTTATTATACATATTTTAGAGGCCGGTTGTCGAGTTTTCAGTGGAGAATAGAATGGCGGAAAAAGCGAAGTTGCGACGTCTGGATAAAAGCCGAAAGAAACTTCAGCACATAAAAGATAATGAAAGTAGCTCATCGAAATCACCTAAAGAAAAGAAATAAAAGATGTATTACGATGAATAAAAATGTTTTGCTCTATACTTGTTTGCGTACAAGATATTCAAGATTTGCTAAATGAAACTCAATCAATGAAAACGTAAACAATATCAGTATTATTTAATTGCCTGATTACTGGGATCGAATTTCGGATTGATTTATTTATTTTGTAATTAAGAAAATAATTTACGTTTAATATGCGCGTTTCTAGACCAGGGGACGTCTAAAAATTACGTACCGGCGGCAGTTTTTTTTTTTTTTCTATACAAACGGTTTTAGTCACGCGAACACTAGCTTGATAGAATTTAAGGAACAATCAAAACAATTGTCGGATTCACATAGTCAGAAGTTATAGTATTTTGTAGGATTTTTGAACGTTTTGTGAAGCTTGTTAGACCATAGACATACATGGTTAGACATCCAAGAATGTATGAGCCCTGGAATACCTTGACCAATGAGCTACGCGCCCCTTTGACGACGCCATCCTTGCGCCATCCACGGGGACGCCATCTTGGAGTTCGATCAGTTTTCCGTCGCGTCTGAAGAGTGAGGATTCTGCGGAGACTTCTGCGAGATTTACGACGAATGTGCGACTGTATTCATCAAAAAACATAGTCACGGGTGTTCTTCGTACTACAAAGGACAGCAACAACCTACAAATTAAAGGTAATAATTACATACGTTAATAAAAAATTCGTAAATCGTAGTGACCGATCGAGTCGCGTTTAGGGTTGACCCGTGAACAAAATGCCGGCTTTTTGAAATCGGAGATCGTAAAATGTGCTTGAATCTATGCTTGAATTCGGTCGTATTGCATGAAAAATAAAATTGCTTGCCCATAATATTAAATGTGGGGTTCGGCAATTAGGGCTATTTAATTAGGGTGTGGACTGTGACGAAACAATGGGATGTGATAACGTCACGATGTTGAAATCTTGAAATTTATATATGCGTAATAATTTTGAGGCAGTCTTTGTTTTTCGTCGATGCAATTTGAGGCTCTTGAGGGACCTACTACTTATTAGGAATATATTTTTGTATAATTAATTAATTTCTGGATGCTGCGTTATTTGTTATACATTATACCATTATACATGAGAGATTGCAATCTGCACATCTTGATTGGTATATGCCATCTGTCTGAATTCCCCTCATTACTTATTATATTTGGCAAATATTTTTGTGATTGCCTTGACAGTTTGGGTTATGGATGTGTTAGGAAGAGCAAATACTACGTTGAAAACATACAGTACTTATAATATTGGATGGATGCCATCCATATGGTCTTGGATATAGTCTCTTGATATAATCAACTATTACAAACCATATGAGCACCAGAGCACTGTGCAATATTGATCAACCAGTAAAGGTTCTTTGGAAATTTCTTGCAGGAAAATGTATTCCTTGATTTTAGGTAGTATAATTGTATCATTGATAAGTGTTGAGGTATCCAGCGACAGCTCAAGAGCAGATCCTTGCGAATTGTACATAGGTATTCTTTCAGAAAGTCCTCTCAGAGACAATAAAGACTTCTGTGAGTATTTATATACATGTAGAAGTTGACATGAAGATTTTGTAATTGCTGTTTTCTTCATGGACTTCATTGAAATTAAAGGGAATTGCATGATTTACTATGGTACAAATTACACTTATGCAACTGTCAAGTATTTTCGTGATGGACCTCGAGCTGGACTTTTCCAAGTACGTAAATACTTTTCTGTAATATCATATGAAGTTGATGTGCTTATAAAACTAACTTTTCCGTCATCAAGATTCAATCCCCAACCTGGTGTAAATTTGATGGGCAAGATGACAAAGGGAAGAATTACTGCAACATAAACTGCAATAGTAAGAAAATGTTACATTTGAATGTAATGCGAGTGAGTTAATTTCACTGTTCATTAATTTATAATATGTGATCTGTTTTATACAAAGAATTCCTGGACAGTAATCTCACAGATGACATTAAATGTGTCTATAAAATATATCAGCAGTATGGTCTACCTTACTGGTATGTCCGATGTTTTAACCTAATTCTATAAGAATAAAATTTAGGATATTTTTTTGTCTTTTAGGAAAAGTTGGAATGGCTTGTGTGGCGGACCTACAAATGAACTTATAGACTTCTGTTTTTAGAAATGCCATTGATAAATTTCATTGGCATATGATAGGCTGGTAAATATGAATGTATGAATATTGCATTTTCAGTGAAATTTATCAAACGATGTTAAGTTTTTCATTATAATGGCTTGTTTTGAATTTTGTGAAGGAAAATAAACGAATAATTTGACATATTTGTTCATTGGGTTTTGCCCTTGTTTATACAAGGCTACTATTTGTCTGTTTAATGCCGGGGATTACCACTTCATTAGCTTTAATCCAGAATTCCCCTGTCATAATAATATTTCCAAGGAACAATATATTTGTCAATGTCACAGATGGCAACACCTTATTCCCAAACAAATATATAGCTATATACGTCATATATATTTCGTTGCAACTCTGTATTATTTTGCATTGTGCTTCAACACAATATTCAATAAACATCTGCGAAGAATTGTAATTAATATATAGTATTGCAATGACAGCATTCAAGTTTGGCATCATTTTCATGTTTGCCATATGTTCGGAAAGTGCATTTGGCATAGGGCTGCAGGTGGACAGTACCTGCGAACTGTATGAAACAATTTTGCACAGTGACCTGGTAAATGAAAATGCAACTGCAAATGATTGTAAGTGTATATAGATTGCTAACAAGTTTCAAAGCAGTGCTTTATGAGTTTGACCTAATGATATACACATGAATCTCATTTGTTTTAAAGGGATGTGCATTATTTCCGAAGACACAAATTTCACATACACTTTAGTGAAAAATTACCAAACTGTAGGACCACGGTTTGGACTTTGGCAAGTAAATGTTCTTTCCAAATTATGGGACAATAATGAAGAACAATAATGTTTTTTGGAAATATATTACAAATGATTAATCTGTATATATGCAATCACCAACGTGGTGTGTAATAGACGGCCAAGATAGTAATTCAAAGAATTACTGTAATATTAACTGCAATGGTAAATTATACATGTTATGGAGCTGACCATTTCAAAGGGCAATTCGGAAAGTAACTTCCAATGTATTTTAAAATGCAATGCTGTTGTATGGTATATGTCAATGTGGTTTTTTGGCCCTATGTTCATAGCATTCGACATTACAACACCTTTGGATTTTAAAAATGATCAGAAGTAACTTTTGGAATTCCTCGTAATTAAATGAGAAATTAATTTGACTAATATTTATGTTGAATTGTAGCATTCTTAGACGATACTTTTGAAGATGATATTGCATGTGTATCGAAAATCTTCCATCTTTATGGCTTGAATTATTGGTAGGTCATATATTCAACAATTATTATGAAAATAATTTTACCATTTGGGCATTTACTGTGTAGGAAAATTTGGAGGGACAATTGTCGTGGAAGACAGATTACCGGTTTCTCTTGTCCAGGTCCTCGCTCCAATGCGTAATGCTTGATTTTGATATGATGTAGTAAACCACAGTGGCCCCACTTTGTGAAACCGATATATAATTCATTCATGGGAACATTTAATAATATCTGCATCTGAGTTTCCATATTGTATACAGAATACACATTTGTTGCCACCTTCAAGTAATGTCCCATTATTCGAAATTGCGCAGACAGGATTTAATTCAGGTGAACAGATTCTCTGCGGATTGTCGGTAAGATATCTGCATCCGGGGTCCGCGTTGGCCTTGGTTCCAATTTGTAGAGGAGTGCACGTAAAAGTCTCATTAACTCTTAATCCTGCAATATAATGAGAAGTGCTTAGTTGAGGGAAATAAAAGAATAAAGCTGCTATTGAAATTTGATTGTCGAGTCTCGATACCTGTGCTGAAGACGAGAGCGCTGATGTTGCCGTACTTGGAACAGAAATCGCATACGTTGAATCCGTCAATGTATGTCCGAAAATTATCTGGTGTTGCACAGATTGGAAAGTATTCCTTTGTGCAAGCAGTTGCTCCGTAGAAAGCCACACATTTTGGGTCGTCCAACGTGTACGTCCCAACTTGTAGCGGTTCACACCGAAATTCTCGGTCGGTTTTAATTCCTGTTGAAATTGCCATAAGTTGATGTAAGATTTTAGTTTTGAAATAAAGAGGTTTGCAAGAAGCAATGTGTATATGATTTATTAATTTAGTGGTATTTATCGAAAAATGCCACTTACCGATTTGGAGCACGATTGCCTCGGTGTCACCGTATTGTGAACAGAAGTTACATACGTTGGAACCATTGACATAGTCATCTCCAAGTTGGGCACAAATTGGCAGGTAGATTTTGTCGCAAACTGTGCTGCCAACATATTTCACACAGTCCGTATCGTTATTGGCTCTTTGGCCAACTTCTAAAGCTTCCGAGTTCAATGTGAAGCACATCGCAGCTATTATTTGTACCACGTAATAAGGAAACATGTTGAATACTTGCAAGTGTTGTACAATTGAACTGATAGTACTGTATTTATAAGTGGAATATTGGTGTACACTCATCCTGTTTCATGAAATGTGTATTTACACGTGTGGTAACATATAATTTATTGCACGTATGTGATGACACGTGTACAGAGTTTTAATCGCATCTTTGCATTTGCCAGAATTGTTTTCAATATGATATGTTGTCATTATTTCGCGAAATATTATTGACTGGAAATACTCAGAAAACTGCAATTCAGCTAATTCTATCATAAAGTCAGGATTCGTAGGTAGTAAAGCTAATTATTATTATGTTTAAATTTAGAATAAGCTGCAAAAAGCAAAATTACCCACCCTAGAAAATGAATGATGGATCATGTATTTGAATTTAGTTTTACAATATCAAAATGAAACGACAATTTAAGCTGTACAGTGTGGCGAGTGGGAACAGGCGATTTTGAAGGGCACATATATATATTCCTATTATTTCCAAAATTATCCTATATTTCCTATATTTCATTAAGATATACTACTTTGTCTGGAAATTTAAAAAAAATGTGCAATTTTTACAGCAATTATAGCAGAAAAGGAATGTACGAGGGCTGTCCAAAAAGTATCCGACTTTATTTTTATTCTCAGTTCGCAATTACAATTTAATCGTGAAACT
>JAQFZQ010001351.1:0-20252 GCA_034696005.1 Glomeris marginata | reverse complement strand
AGACTACCAATCTAAAGTCGGACACACTACCCACTATGCTAACTCGCCGATGGACCAGTTCTAGCTTCAAACCACCCCTACAATCTAACAGCACCTCCGAGCGCTTTCTTTCAAGTCTGTGAATTTAATTTGGGACAATTTCTATTTGACATCATAAATAAGAGAGATAATCCCAAGGCAAGAATATCTTTGCAAGTTGTGACGTCATCGGCCAATTGACTTCACGGCAATTTCCCCGGGTTGGTGCTTATTAACCGGCCGGCAATGTACTACTCTATAATTTTAATTTTGGCTGTCATTGCCTAGCTGTGTGTAAGTATTGCCACTCTTGGTATTGCATACTAGTAGTACAGTGCAATAAATTCATTTTATAAGCATTTTAAAATATGTTGACCACCAACCAGAATTTTTGGGAACCGCGAGTGGTCAACATACACAAGTTTTTGAAACGGAGATATTGTGTGGCCCTCCCTGTTTGCCGCGGACATCACAGTTTGTGACTTCGTTCTTTGGGGTTATTTAATGAGTTTAGAGTTTACCAAGAGGTACCACCAAGAACCATCAAGGTCCTCATGCAAACGACGGATTCGAGTTGAAGTGGCACAAATCCACCGGAAATGCTGCGCAGTTTGAAAAATGATTGCGTTTAAATGGACATGCATCAGATATAATTCTGTAAAAAGTTCAAATCGATGGTATGATGATATATGTGTTTACAAGCCCCTTCAAATGCAAATAAAACAATGCATAATAACCATTGTTTGTTGGAGTGCTTCATTTCATCTGTTGGTAAACACATGCCAGATCAATGGACAAAGTGCGGAGTATACACAGTGGGCTGGCTACCCAGCAATACCCTGGGCAGCCTACCAACAGGGGCACAATGTGCAGCATCAGCCCATAGACTGGTAACGGAGCATTTCCGGACATACACTGATAAGCAATATCTCACCTACTCTTACCCCTTTCCACACCAGATGAATCCTGAACAGTATCACATATACACCCTGTATAAATGCCAATTACAGAGAGAGCAAAAGATTAGTCTCAATGGAGATGTGGCCATTACCATAGCAAACAGAACCTAATACACCATGGGCATGTCATTTTGCAAATAACTTATTTCCAACGTTAGTCGAATCGCTTTCCAAAGCAGTGCTTCAATTACTGTTTTAAAACACGATTTACCACAAACATACAATTCCTTCTCTGAAACAATGGCCTAGCTGAGTAAGACATCGGCAACAAGGTAAACGAGTAATAAGATTTTGAAATTGAAGAAACCCAGACTATGCTCCAAAATGAAGTGGTCAAAGTGAGAAAATAGATGTACAGCCACAAAAAAAAACGAGTACTCTTCGTTTAATCCATTGCAACATGCAAAGTATACAGGTTTTGTAAGGAAAACATACAAATTTCAACAGTTGTACAGCGTATTAATTTTTGCAATATCGATGCTGCTGAATCCATCACGTTGTCCAATAGGAACGTTAGGGTCAGGAATGGTTACGATGGTTTTCAAGTTAGAGCTGATGGAGAAATCATAGGCACCGTAATGCATGATAGAGCCGTAGTCGTAAGCAAGCCCAAATACTTGGGTGTTTGTTTCGATTTCGAAGTTGTGTTCTTGTCCTATAAATAAATAAAGTATGAAAAGCAATAGTGTCAATATTATAGTACATAGGGTATATGGTCATGTTGGACTATTATATACCAGGTGAGATATTTTGCCACTGGATTTGTACATAATTATCACGATCCGTGCGGCTTTGTTCGTGCCAGATACCAAGAGCATGACTGAATTCGTGCTGAATAATTCCCTGATACACACAACCGGGGTTTTGCAATGAAACATCCTGTTGGCCTCCAAGACGTCCTACGTAAGACCAGCATCTGGAATATATACAGGGTGGATCATTTAAAAGTTCACCAATTATTCCTTAATATGACAGCTACTGAATGACATTTGGATTGTGAATTTACTGCTTCTCTCAATAATTCTTACTGCTGGTGTTCATTTTGGAAGTAAATTTATCATGGATTTGTGAAATGGCTTTGTCTTGCAGAGAATGTTATATCCTGATGCGGACATTATACACTCCAAATGTTGTCACTCAATAGCGGTTTATTATAAGAAATAAAATGCCAAAAAAAGTTACCCGTTCTCGGCAAATATGCGAATAAAATCCGCCTCTCCGTTCCTTGGAACAAATCTGACGCAAGTGTGTATATTAAATTGGTCTATTGCGTTTTGGATAATTCGCAAATCATTATCACCTACAAAAAAAGGAGTGTTGATTATCAATATTACAGCACATTGCTTCCTTGCAGAGTGGGAAAATAGTGAAATAACGAAATTAGTAAACTTATATGAATTTTGACAGAAGGATGTACACAGTAATCAATAGACATGTAGAAGATAATTTAGATAATATAAAGATATGCATACGTACTGAAATCACCGCTTTGAATCACGTAAGGAATTCTAGCATTTGGCCATTTCAGATTTGGATCAGTGATGACATTTCTAGTCTGTATGCAGAAACACATCAGTTCCTGCAACATGTATGATAATCAACGCAACTTACCCATGGTTCATGGCCTGCAATGTCTCCCTGCCATAGATCTAGACACAAATTCCCTCATTAGTACACTCGATCAACAGTAATAGTATTATTCCATCAATGTAATATTAACCTTTTCGTGCAAATCTTGCTTCGGATGGAGCAGGGTTTTCTGGAGCCAAACAAATATGAAATTAGATAAATATAATTAATTTAATAGTTTCACAAATGGTTTTACCTTTGTTAATTGGAGAGGCCACAGCCAACGCAATCAAAAAGCACAGCAAAAATGTACGGATCATGGTGGCAATTTGGTTGTCACAAATCGAGATGACGATATTATGATTCAGTTCCTTTTATATAGCCCAGTGAAAGATACTCATCTAGATAACACATGAGTTTCTCAGGTGGTAGATAATTTTAAACAGTTCTCTGGTAAACTTTGAAATGTTGAGATAACGCGATCATCGTGTGCAAACTTTGATTGCTGGATTCCATTGTTCACGTAACAAAGATTTCATTTGTTTTTGACGAGGCCATGTGCATTATCAGCATGAAAAGTTAGACAAAACTTTGAAATGTTGAGATAATGCGACCATGTGCAAACTTTGATTGCTGGATTCTGCTGTTCACGCAACTATATAAGATTTCAATTGCCTTTAACTGATAAGACGCCATGTGGATTATCACCAGTATTAGTTACACAAAACTTTGAAATGAGATAAAGTAGCTAAAATAGCTAAAGGAACTATTACTTAAGTAAGTAATAGTGTTAACTTCGATAAGATAGTGTTTACGTGACAACAATTAGATTTGTCTCCTATGAAGCCCGGTGCACTTATATGATCGAATATAATTACAGGAATGTACTCAGACACCAGAATGCAGCGTAGACCTTTAATATAAGTGTGCACGTTACATATTTTGACCATTTTCATTGTTCTGTCATTGGCTGAAAAAACATTCGAAAAATGGCGTCCTAAGTGGGAAAACTGGGTTTCAGCCAATCACCACATATGTTGTTTACTATGCTAATGCAAGTATGTACTTCATTGTTTTACACACATTTCTGTACCCACTGATATACACTGCAACAGAATACTACCCAGGATAATGTTGCGCTTCACTGCAACGCATCCCTGGTTGTGTAGCGATGTCCCGCGCAAACGTGTTCATGTAACATTGTCTTGGTTTTTGTTAATTTACACTACCCACCTATCACAACAGCTGACAAAGTTAGAATGTGTTTGACCTTGAAGCTGGGGTTCAAAGTCATGTGCGATATGATTTTTGGAATCCTCACCAGCCACTTCCTATTCACTTTAGCAAAGCTATCTCTAACCAATATTCCACCGTTAAATCAACATGATGGACTTTTGTATCACCCTGTGTACATACAAGGGTTACAGCATACCGTAAATTTTCTTATAGAAGCCCGGGCTTCTACAAGAAGAAACTATTGGAATAAAATGCTGCTTTTTCAAGTGGCGTTTGAGCCTGTTCCCTGGGAATTGGTTTTTAATCACTGTCTGGCCACAATAACCCGGGTTCAATTGGAAACCAGGCTTAAATTCGAGACCGGCTTGCATTATGAAATGTACGGCAAGCATTTTTATGCACCCTAGGATGATATTCTAGCTAATTAGAATAATATAGGACAAAACTTGAGTACACGGAGAAACCTTATCACAAGCTGGCATGTTAACTAGTAAACTCCTTCGCACACGCATGATCCAGGATCGAGCTGGAGACCACAGTGTGCAACACAACAAACTGTGATTTTAATCATTTTCCAAGGCTGAGCCTAGAATGATGTGTACATTGGGTATAACCTTTTAAAATGCCCGCCTACAAAAAATTATTTCGTTCTATGTTCTATGTACTACCATGCAGTTAAACCTATATAGCTGAAAAAGACATCAGCAACACAGTAAACGACTAAGATTTTGAAATTGAAGTAACCCAGAACACGATGCAAGATGAAATGGCCAAAGAAGCAAAATAGTTGTACAGCCACAAAAACGAGTCAACTTTGTTTTAATCCAGTGCATCATGACAATTATACAAGTTTTGTAAATAAAACGAATTTTAGCAGTTGTACAGTGCATTAATTTTCGCTATGTCAATGCTGCTGAATCCATCTCGTTGCCCAATAGGAACGTTAGGGTCAGGAATGGTTACGATGGTTTTCAGAACAGAGCTGACTGAGAAGTCATAGGCACCATAATGCATGACAGAGCCGTAGTCGTAAGCAAGCCCAAATACTTGGCTCTGTCCTTGGGGAACAATATCGAAGTTGCTTTCATATCCTATAAATAAATAAAGTAGATAAAGCAATTGTGCCAAGATTATAGGTACAAATATGGTCATGTTGGATTATATACCAGATTGGATATTTTGATACTGGATTTTAACGTATGTATCACGATCGTAGCGGCTTTGTTCGTGCCAGATACCAAGCGCATGACTGAATTCGTGTTGAATAATTCCCCGATACACACAACCAGGGTTTTGCAATGAAACATCCTGTTGGCCTCCAAGACGTCCTACGTAAGACCAGCATCTGGAATACATACAGGGTGTGCATCATATAAAAGTGGACCAATCTTTCTTCAAAATGACTCAATATCGAGTTTATTACGAGGAATTAAATGGCAAAAAAAGTTACCCGTTCTCGGCAAATACGCGAATGAAATCCCGCTCATTGGTCCTTGGAATAAATCTGACGCAAGTGTATGTATTAAATTGGTCTATTGCGTTTTGGATAATTCGCAAATCAGCGGCACCTGCAAAACAGAATTACCACATTGCTTACTTACAGAATGGGAAAAAATGAGAACATAGTCATCAACATAGTCAACTAATATACAAATATATGTGACAGTTAGTTTGATTCAACTTCCAAAATCTTAATTTGAACGGCAGCAATAGACATATGTACAAGGTAATTTAAATAATGTAAAGATATGCATACGTACTGAAATCACCACTTTGGATCACGTAAGGAACTACAGCATTTGGCCATTTCAGATTTGGATCGGTGATGACATTTCTAGTCTGTATGCAGAAACATATCATGCAGTGAAAACAGTTAATACTCATCAGTTCCTGCAACATGTAGTTATTCATACCCATGGTTCATGGCCAGCAATGTCTCCCTGCCATAGATCTAGACACAAATTATAATTCCCTCATTAGTACACTCGATCAACAGTACAATATTATTTTTCCATCAATGTAAGATTAACCTTTTCGTGCAAATCTGGCTTCGGATGGAGCCGGGTTTTCTGGAGCAAAACAAATATTAAATTAGATAAATATAATTAATTTAATAGTTTCACAAAACGTTTTACCTTTGGTAATTGGAGAGGCAACAGCCAACGCAATCAAAACGCACAGCAAAAATGTATGGATCATGGTGGCAATTTGGTTGTCACAAAGCGAGATGACGATATCATGGTTGAGTTCCGTTTATATAGCCCAGTGAAAGATGCTTATCTAGATCACGACGGAGTTTCTCAGTTGGTATATAATTTTGAAGAGTACGCAGGTAAACTTTGAATTGTTGAGATAAACCGATCATGTGCAAACTTTGGTTGCTGTATTCTGTTCACGCAACTAAGATTTCATCAGCAGTATTAGTTACATGATGTTTCGATATTTCAGAAAGAACCATCATGACACAATGCATACTTTACACATTTTACTTAGGATACATTTACCTAGTAAAAATGTAATTAATTTATAATGATAATTTCCAATATATATTGATAGTTCACATTTGGAATCCATATGAAGTTGTGTTTCATCCCTTTTTACAAAAGATACACGATTTCTGAATGCACCAAGGGCAAAATTGCTAAATTTCAGCATTTCCAACAATTCCACCAAAGAGCTCATTGGTTCCAAAGTGATGCCATTTTTAGCAGATATCTTATCACGTAACTCTCAATATGTGGAGATAAGTGGAAACCACGTTTTGATAAATAATTATCTGTGTAATCTGTACGATGCTTATATATGTAACAATTGAACGGAAAAATCGAATTCCAGTTTTAATCTTGTTGCTGTTGCAATGAACAATGGCATGTTCCAATTATGAAAGTGGATAAAATACATGATGCAACCCTGAACATCGTTGCAGCTAGATCTCATCAGACACAAATTCAGTACTGAAACATATCCCATCAATACAGTAATGCTTTCCTGACAGCTTGAACACAGAACCAAGATATAACTCAATAAAAATCTTTGTCAGTTCGTGAATATTGTTTTATCTCTTATGATTTTAAATATGTATTTCAGAATTTGGTGCTATGTCCACATTGTTGAACATAAATAATGATTCCCTGGTTATATCATTGAGCCGAATGTAAACCTTCAAATGTGGCACTAGTAAAAGTTTTGCATACATCTTTTTTAATTATTCAGACAGAAACTGTGCTATAAAAATTGATTCAACGCCATGTATCGCAATTATGTAAATAACATTTTCAAGCATTTATATGTATCCAATGAATATCACAGAACATGAGGCAAGTACCCCTGTTCTATGGAGTTTCATTTTTACATCCAATAAGATTCGCAGGTGATTCCACATCAGTTCAAGAACAAATGTGCAGAGTAAGACACTTTTATGTATTGGCATACAAACACGTGACAAAGAACACATCATTAAGAATACCATTTGTTCACATAGAACCAACGAGAAATGTGTATTTTTCTTTGTCGCACATTTATGACAAATGATTAGAAACTTTACTTCACATAGAAAAACATTATATATTGAGTATGCTATTATAGTGTGCAGAATCGAGATTGCAAACACTAATTGACAAGACGGGGCTAAATAAGAGAAGTATATGAAAATGATCACATGCATAAACAAAAATGGCAGTATTATTTGACGACATTTCCGTGAATTGAATACACGATCTATGTGGAGTGCTGAATTCCTACAGGACAAACATTTTATAATGTTGAGAGGGGGTGTATTTGCTACTGATGGAATAGGCACAGGTATTTTGTCACCTCGTTGAACTGGTTATGAGGCTGCTGCCGCCTTCAAATAGCTCTTGCGGACTGTAATCAATGAAGGCGCTACACTTTCAGTGCAAACTCCGATTTCATTGTAAAGGGCAAATAGAAAGAGAAGTGAAAATCATCGTCTTACCTTTGCGAGGTCCACCCCAGTCAGATGTTTAACAATCTCCGGTACTTTGGCAACAATTTCGAGGACTTCGCCGGAAAGCTTAGCTGCGCCGATTTCGCCAGGACCATTGGACACCATCACTATACGCTTGGTTTGAGTGAGTGGAGCCGCCACTTCAGCAACGAGCTAATTAAAACATCATTTTATGCATATATTATTTGCTTTCATATGACTCATCATATCATTCTCAACTTTTTACAGTAATTACTGTGAACATCAAGCTACACAATATTAATATTCTTTTTAGAACCAGTGCCCACGTTTCAATGTGAATTGAATTGAAGAAACAACTCAACATGCCACGCCAAACAAGCATTATTTACTCTAAACTTTTTGGGCTCCACCCAAAAAAATATATGCTTTTCGCACTGCATACAATTAACAATTGACAAGGCAAACATAAATAGAATAACTGAACAAGCTAGCAGTTGACAATAACACAAATTCTTTGAGGAAGCGGTATATTACATTATGTAATTCACAATACATACCTTTGGAATTGTGTCCAGGATCATGTCAATTATAGCAGCATCCTTGTACTCTTTCCAAGCATCTGCTTTCTTGGCCATCTGCTCGGCTTCAGCTTTTGCCTTTGCTTCAATGGCAAATGCCATCGCTTCACCTTTTACCTGAAATTATTAAAGATCAATGTGATATTAATATCGGAAAACACAAATAAAATAACACACGTAATTTACTTACTCTGATTGCCTCAGATTCAGCCTGGGCTTCGATGATAGCACGGTTTCTAAATATACAAATAACGTATCAATCAATTTATAATTGTTGTGGTGCGTTGTAGAGTATAGTCATGAACCTGTTGGCTTCGGCTATTTTCTCAAGTCTGTAACGCTCTGCTTCAGCTGGCTGTCTTACGATGGCTTCCAATTCCTTGCTGCGCCTCATGATCTCTTGCTCCTCCACTTGGATGGCCTGGGCCCTCTCGATCACTTTGATGTGCATCTGTTCCTCCTTGATGCGTTGTCTTGTCTTGGCTGCTTGTAGATCATAGGCAAGCTCAGCTTCGGCTCTCTGTAAACAAACACACCATGTTCAACAGAGGTTCAATGGTACGTGAAGGATAATCGCATTTAACACGACCATCACCTTAGTATGAACCTCCATGTCGTAAGATGCCTTCTTCAGTTCAAAATCACGCTGAGACTTGGCAATTTCCACATCGTTTTGATAACGTGAAGCCATTCGCTCCTCTTCGGCAAGAGATTCCTATGAAGATAATTACAAGGAAATTAAGCATTTTTATCGAACGGCTTAATTTAAAAGGCCCTATATATCCAAAGGCACCGGTGTAACTACTTGGATATCACAGACAAGGAAACATATCAACCTTAATTGTGGCATCGCGACGAGCTTCAGCTTCGCCAATACGCGCATCTCGTTTCACTTCTGAGGTCCTGGCCAACCCCAGCGACTTGAGGTAACCTTCATCATCACGGATGTCTTTTATGGTGTACGAGACAACAGTAATTCCCATGTTCACCAAATCAGATGACGCCACCTCAAACACTTGTTTGGAGAATTTCTTTCTGTCCTTGTATATTTCCTAGAATTGAAATAATTATTGGTTAATTGATCCAATCTCACATATTACAGGCAACCAAAGAAATAAGTGTTTATAAGTACATATTGCCTAAGTAATTAACAACCTCAACACTCATTGTTCCCATGATGGCACGCTGATGTCCTTCTAATGTTTCCAACGCAACATCCCGAATCTCTTTTTCGGTCTTTCCAAGAAACTGTTGACAGGCCATCATCAGCATTTCCTCGTTCTGCCCTTGGATTTTCACCTATACCATAAATTAATATACATAAATTGAAATAAAATACATTGCAAATTTGCTTTATTTTAAATAAAATTACCTGAGCAATTCCAGTGACGGATATTGCAACCCCTTGGTTGGTGTACACTCTAGGACTTTCAACGACCAGGGTCATCGTGTTCAGAGAAATCCTAGTTAAAAAATGTAAATAGATATGTATAGCTATTAAGAACATTTTCAATTTGTTAATTATCATTATAACGTACACGCGATTATAAATTATAGCAATTTTGATTATAATAAAATATGTAAACTACATACCTCTGAACTTGTTGAATAATAGGCCATACAAAAGCTCTCCCTCCAGGAACCAGTAATGGTTTCGAGTGGCAGCATCCTGCAAAATTGTACACAGGAGTGTTGGTGTTATGTGTTATATTCAATGAATGCAAGATGAATGTTTATGAAAATCTTATTGCGGTTGCTTAGCCCAAGGCTTAGCGCTAAAAACGCTCACGTTTTCGTTACCTGAAACAACAAGAGCTTCGTTCGGACCACAAGTTACAAATCCCGAATTCCCCATTTCCTTGCAAGGTACGTCAGGTGGAAAAAAGGATTTTCAGGGATGATAAACAAGTAGACACGCCCTTCGGAAGAGCAAGCAAAGATGGCGTGATGCGACAAATGCGGATCGGAACAAATTCTGTGCGGATCGCAAATATACAAATCCGCAAAGGAATAGCGGATCGCATCGAGTTTTAACAAGAACCGAATCAATAATAAAACATTGAGGGCGTTTTAATTTTATTACTGCTTTAAAAATGGTATGCTTTAGTGATTTTTAACCTGTTTGGATTACTGTAAAGATCCAATAAAGTTTGGCGGGAACTGCAGCTCAGTTCAAATACTATTGGTCACAAATCTTAAAGTACGCCTACCCGTGCCTCTGCTATTGGCCACGGCTTAGACCAGACAAAATTCGGTTGTATTTTGAGTTTGAATTTGAAAGTTTACAGAAATACATAATACAAGCACAAGCAAGAGTGATACGAGGCAATATGATCTGACGAAAACACTCGAATGCTGGCAGGTAAAACGTCGTACATAGATTATTTTTGTTTAAATTAATTATAAATGCAGGATTTAATTAACTTTAACATTGTGCAATAGTTAGATGTCGCCATGCTTAGGTGATTTGCATAAACATAATAGAATTAAAGCAATCTGAAAATAGATATTCTTGTGAGCAGACCGAATAATTAAATTAAAAATTTCGGCTTTTATTTAATTAATACTTTTTTTACATTATAGCACTTTGAAAAGTTTATAAAAGTTAGTGTTTAGTAGTTCTAAAAACAATTATGTTGCTCATGATTAATTGTACTTCGGTTATGTTTTAATATTATTGTAATCACGTACTATAAACTAACAGGTTTTTGCAAACAATAAAATGTATATTAACTATGATTAATACCGATTAATACATTACCATTTTGGATTGCGCCATAAAAGGAGAACGGCATGCAATTGCGCAACAAGATGTTAAAACGGAGAACTGGCTACAGAATAAATTTAAAACATGACGAATAAGATTTACTTTTGCGGTGAATTTTACTCAGGATTTCCGCATAGATATTCGTAATTTGAACGTGAATTTCCCGAAACGGGGTGATTCACATGTGACCGGCCAGAGAATTCAGTGAAAGGCGCCATATTGAATTAATACATTTTGTAAAAGGGAGGAAACGGACGCCAACTTCAAGGTTTGATGAAGTTCATATAGTACTATAGTAAATATGTAACTTGACATAAAATGGAATTGCATTGTTATCGCAGTCATGCGGAAGACCGGCAAATGGAAATGTGGTGCCGTTTGCGTTATGTCAGGTGGACTCATAACGGCGGCCATTGGAGGAGTTCAATTAGCAACTGGAATCACATTCACTTTCGTTGTACCGCTCTTTCACACGGGATCCAACATTGGTGTTGGAATAGCTGTTAGTCAATTTAATATTCTATATATTTTATACATGTATTTTTACATATAGGCTATATATGAATAAGCCTTATCATAAGCCTTTTATGAAATGCCCACAAACTTTTAATTATGAAACAGAATTCGTTGGTAAAAAATGGACACCAGTTAAAGTTTTTTAAAAAGATTAATTAGAATCAACTTTTCTGAAAACTAGGTTTGAAGAATAATTGTAACACAAAAATCAAATTCCTAAGTTTAAAAAGTATACTTTTTGTTCTGTAAATAAAGTTTCGCTGTAAAGCAAATACTTTGGACATATTGTACACTATCATCTTCTCACCTAAATTAAACTCAATTTGCTTTAACCAAATGCTTATTAAAATGCAGGATATCCTATTTGGACTACTGATATGTTATTTGGCATCAAATGGGAGAAACAAAGTTTGGAAGGTTAGTCAAATCAGAGCTCAATATTTTTAATGGCATACAGTGCAATCAATATTAATTTAAGGAATATGGTAATTAATATAATTAGATGAAGGTAAACCTGGTGCTGGCAACGCTCATGGGACTTCTTAACTTGGGAAACATTATTCTTATGGAATTGGGTGAATGGCGGCTCTTCGAACCCACTGAACAATTGAAAAGTATAGCAAAATACGATCCTCACTTGGTCACCATAGGTAGGTTAACCATTGCATTGCTTCGTTAACAATGGAAAATTAGAAAATATTTTCTCCGCAGCATACTTTAGTACAACATTACCTGCGGCATTGGTCCTTGTGTTGGCCATTGTGGATGTAGAGTACGTCGGTTGTTCTTTGTCATCAAGAAAAAACCAGAGACTTGATGGCAGTGAACCCACACTGAAATTGGTAAATGTTTATATGAAAATAAAATACAGGATTATGAATGTTATTGTAATTTACATTGGTACTATACCTGCTATTTGACTTGCAGAGATTCTCGAGTGAAAGCCTGGAAAGTTGCTCCGACTCCAACACGCAAAATTCCCTCTTCGGATGGGTTTTTGGTGGGCAAGAGCCATCGGCGAGCAAAAGTAACTTTTCCGCAGAGGTTGTCCGCAGCACAACGGCAACACTGCGAAGAAAGTTTCAACCGGATGCAATGGAATTGTTGTATCAAGAAGGAGACAGCTCGAGCAATGACAGTCAGTAGGATATTGTACTTCACTAAACTATCTTAAATGTTAAAAACAAAATTCTTGATTTTCAAAGGCGCCATTGCTGACCAACTGAGCACGTTTTCACCAATGTCAACAAACAATTGGACACTGCAAGCTAAAGGTGAAGTTCATTTGCGTGTATTATGGCTGAATCTAGTAATGCCGTAATGCGTACCTTTTTTGACAGGCCCAATAGCTCTAGGTGAATGTACGACTTCATTTGCTCCAACTCCTCGCGACTTGGAGACTCCTCCACAGACAGAATTCATGCATCCACAGACGGCCAACTATGCACCTGTCAAGACAAAAAAGTACAAAGATGTATCCATGAAAACCGTAAAACCACGTACTCTATATGACGATACGCGTCAAAAAACTGTTGCCACCGGTTCCAACTCACCGTTTTTCTGCGAGAACCCGGAAAAGTTCCTTGCTGCAAAATTGCTTGCAGAAGCAGTGTGTTCTTCGAGGAAGGCCGGACCAAATAACAACACTAATAACAACTTTGTACCTATTCACAAGCACTCTTCAAGCATGCCCTCAATATGTAAAAGCACTATGTGTGAAGACGGTAATGTTATGCAGGTGTATTTGAAGTTTGTCACCATTCTATATTTGTTTCACGGGTTTTAGGTGATGAAAGTATTTCCGTTCCCCACTTCGCTTCAACTCCAAAGCCTATTGAGGATGAATTTCTTCCTACAGACCCTGAAAGTTTAGTTCAACTCACTCGATTGGAGCTGATCGCAAGACAGTGGAGAGTTGCGGCGCAGCACAGAGTACGATTACATATTATAAAGGACTATATTTGACTATAATAGAAATTACTTAGTGATTCTTATGCAATTTTTGTGCAGGAAATTCACTGCAGGGTTTCCGAGAGATTGAACAAGACAAAAACGCCAACGTAAAATTGTATAACAAATTATTACGTAACAACGGGTAAAATATCAAACTTTATTTACTTGTATATTTGTAAATAACTAAAACTGCATGATTGGAAAACAATTTGCAACTGAACTACTGTAAAGATAACTCCCACAATCAATAGTGTTATAACTTGAAATTTGTAACAGTGTCGGATGTACTAAAAATTAATCTACGTGATTACGGAAAAAGTGTTTGTAAAAGTTTTCATAAATTTGTGCAATAAAAGCCCAAGAAGAGCAGACTACTCTGCAATGATCACAGTTTGGACTTCTGTCCTCGAAGAACCAGATTGTGCATGTCGATTAAACTCTGCGCAAGTGCGTTACGGAACCCGAGTGGACTAGTTTCTCGGCAGGCCTTCAGAGCAGAAATGCCAAAATTGATGGAGTTTGTTCGTGGGTTGTAACAACAACCGTAACCGTCTTCAACTAAAGGTCCATAACACATGAAGCCATCACAGCGTACTGGCACCTGTTTCACAAAGTAAAATAAAACCATTTCCACCGCGTTCTTAGTTCACAAATGAATAACTAACAAGTTTCACCTGTGATGTTGATATTCTAAAGCTAGAACTGCGAGAATATCCAGGGTCAGAGTAAATTTCTGGTACTTTTATGCCCTTTTCAATTGCCATTAATTTCATTCCAAGAAAGTGTCTGTCCACACCAAATCCTTGCATGGCCTAATAAAAAAATGTACAAATACGCGTGGATTTAGCACTAATGATTGGATAAAAATTATATTTTGGTTAAGTCGTTATAATTTATGGACCTCGGCTGCGTATTTCTTGTGAGCAGAAAGCGCATTTTTCAGAGCTTCAATTTTAGAAGAGTCCGAAGCAATAGGATTACCCATTGCTTCACAGAATGCTCGTGATTCACAGGAAGTACTACGAATTGTTTCAGTCCTGCCGTGAAGAAATTGTCGTGTAGCTCCTGATTCGTAACACGCTCCAACTTGATTGTGCGTTCTAAGAATCCAAAGTAAGCATAAAAGTTTAAGCAATGAATTATATGTATAACTTATGTTCAAGTTACAAGATACCTGTAAAATGCAAGCTGGATCGCCATTTGAATGAAGGCGTCGGGACTCATTTTCTGACTCTTTATGAAATCTTTTCCAAAGTTAGTGAAACTGAAGCATGACATCTCCAGATTTTCCACTAATCTAGTATATGCAATACATGAACCAGTGATTCAGGGCATTTGAGCTCGATTTGAGCTAATGACAAAAATGTTTTACCGATCCAACGTGCTCCCCGATTCGCCAATTGCTTTCGCAATGCTTTCATTCACTTCAAAATGTAGTTTTTCCGGTGCAGGGACAATTATGGATGGGTCTGCATCGATGGATATTTTATTATGTTCTCTGGAAATGATAACGAAATAGGTTTTCAATATACGTAGGTAAAAATTGTGAGCAAATCACATACATCTGATCAAATATATGATCGAAAAGGTTAGCAATCGCAACTCCTTCGGCAGGACTGTGTTCATAAGTGAGACCAACTTCTCCAGAAGTTCCGACAACAAACTGCAAATAAAATAATCTATTAGAATGAGGTAAATACACACTTATTCACCACTTTATAAAACCAAACAAGTTACCTGAATAGTTTTATCAAACCATCTGTTTCCGCCATTATACTTGCTGCCCCCTCCATGAATCATTTGAAGTGCAGCCACCGTTTGCTTGTTTAAGTTAGAGCTGTCCGCATTTGGAGCATCAAGGCACAATAAGAATATGCTCCGTTGCAAGGCATCAACAGCAGGTCTGTTAACTTTGTCTGAAAACAGAAAGCAATCATTTATTTGTATGGGGACATCTTTATCAACTCTAACATTAATATGCAGAAACGAAAAACAATCGTAAATTTGACCAACATACATTGAAATCGTTAAAATCGCATTACTCTTAATCAGTTCCGTGAAGGCTTTTTCCCATACATCTCGGTTATCAGAAGACAATATTCCAATAGGGGTTTCAGGTTTAGCAGACATGTTGACTACGGCACGCAGCTGCTGCATCACGGCATTTACGGGCAACGCTCGCATCGCCTTATCGTAAACTTCCAATCTGAAAAACTGCACCAAATCTTAGAATTTACATCATACCAAGCTAAAAAACAGTGTTATAATATTACATGGTTGTTGCGTGCAACGACAATGTGTGTTGGCGGATGAACATCCTGCGAGAAAAATTCTAAACCATCGCGTCCTTTGCCAGGAATCCGACACGTTGAGAAGATTTTGAAGTATTGTGACATGTCCAGTGGGATACCACCACTCTTTTCCAGTGGAATAGCATTGCTAGACGAAATATTATATTGATTTGATACATCATTTTTCTTTGGGAACATAAATTTTGTCACATTTCTTACTCGTCTATTAGCTGTTTATAACCGAGTGCACCCACAATCATTTTGGCCGCAAACCTGCAATATAATTTAAGATGTTGCCAATCAGATTGCATATGGATATAATAATCGAAAAGTTAAATGGCAAGAACGTACAAAAGCTGATCATCTAATGATTTGAATGTCTGCAAGGGGCCAACCAATCCAGGGCTGGACCACATTACAACAGGTAACCTGAATTCGAGATACGCCGCGTTCAACCACCAATCTGACAGCTGCCACAAAAACGATAAATCTTTATAAATACTAATGTTTAAAATTTTAAATACAGTACAAATTTTAAGTAGAAATTTAACCCAGTTCTCAGATTTCTCAGCTTTCTCTTCCAGTAATTTGTGTAATTTTTCTCCGATGCCACCGGCTGCGCCAAAATTGCCAACAGCCTAGGAAATGAAATAAATTAATATAATATTTTGCATGCTAATTCAAATGAATATTCCATATCATGTGCAAATTAATTGTATACCTTCTCGGTTTGGAGGTACTCTTCTTCAGTTACAAGGGGCTTCACAGTACGCAGGAACTTCTCCAGGGTCTTTTTTATGGGAGGAACCGGAAGTCGTTGTAAATTACTTGCTTGTTCTGTGGCTGTTATCAGAGTTTTTCTGTGTCCTATCACCATTGCGTTTAAGTTTGATCGATGAAATAAAAATCTGCCACATCGCAAAGACATCAAACTCTGAAATACAAAAAAATACTTTTTACAAAAATCTAGAAAGTGTTTAAATTTATTTGGTAGAATCTTGGATACGCAATATCGACGGTTTACCATGCACAAATTACCTGACTAATCATTTTTTGAATCAAACTCAGCCCAAACCAGCACCCGGAAACCAAGCGGAAACTAGAACTCAATACCGGAAACTTCGGGAACTGATGAAATGAAATAAATTTAAATGAAACAGATTGTGGCGCCACCTGTTGAATGCAGTTGAAAGCAGCGTATCGATATAACCAAGATATAACGCTTACCCCGCGAAATTCAAATAGCTTCCAATAACAGTAAAATGCAAAACGCACACATTAACAAAAAAACAGCGCAAAACACGAATACCTAGTTATGTATATGGAAGGAAATAAGAAACTGAGGACGTCCGAGACAGGACTCGAACCTGCAATCTTCTGATTCGAAGTCAGACGCCTTATCCATTAGGCCACACGGACACATTGTTCTGTCGCTGAAATATCACTTACGACCCTTTCAAGAAAATCGCAACAACGATTTCAAATTTTTCCCGATAGAATTGTGTTATTGATTGTTCTTATTGCGTTTTGAAAATTATTTCCTTACAACGATTTCATTTGCATATACAGCTATGTACTTATTTGGTTATTTATTATTTTGGTGTATTTCCATATGCAAATAAAGCAATTGAAATTAGTATATAAGCATGCAGTTATTTTTATATGACCTGAGAAAATATGAACACTTACATTTTATAATACCAAGATAATACTTAATTAAAAGTGGCACAATTTATATGTGCAATAAAACACACTGTAATATATCAATGGTGTCCTAAACCAATGCCTAAACCAAGTCTCTATTCAGTCTCACTAGCTACGAATTATTATTTTTTATTTCCTTATCTATAGAGAGAGTCTGAGTATTTAGTATTTAGCTAGAGGTCATTAAGAATTTAAAAACCAAATGAACATATATATGTTCAATATAATCAAGAGATATAATTAAGCATATGGGTATCAAAAACAAAAGCTAAAATTAAATCGCATCAAGATATCTCACCAAAAATAAGTGTTCAGCTGGTACCTAATAAAGATTTAAAAACAATTCATATAGCAAAAGCACACGGCAAACCGTCCGAGACAGGACTCGAACCTGCAATCTTCTGATTCGAAGTCAGACGCCTTATCCATTAGGCCACACGGACACATTAATCTGCGGCTGAAATATCACTTACGACCGTTTCAAGAAAATCGCAATAAGGATTTCAAATTTTTCCCGATAGAACTGTGTTATTGATTGTTCTTATTGCGTTTTGAAAATTATTTCCTTACAACGATTTCATTTGCATATACAGATATGTACCTACTTATTTGGTTATTTGATTATTTTGGTGTATTTTTTACGCCTGCCTCTAATTATAAAGCGTGTAAATTTCCATATGCAAATAAAGCAATTTAAATTAGTATATAAGCATGCAGTTCTTTTTATATGAAATGACAAAATATGAACACTTAAATTTTATAATACTTAATTAAAAGTGGCCCAATTTATATGTGCAATAAAACACTGTAATACTATATCAATGGTGTCCTAAACCAATGCCTAAACCAAGTCTCTATTCAGTCTCACTAGCTACGAATTATTATTTTTTATTTCCTTATCCATAGAGAGAGTCTGAGTACGTATTTAGTATTTAGCATATGGGTATCAAAAACAAAAGCTAAAATTAAAACGCATCAAGATATCTCACCAAATATACGTGTTCAGCTGGTACCTAAATTTCACATACTCTTGCTGGTACCTAATACAGATTTAAAAACAATTCATATAGCAAAAGCACACGGCAAACCGTCCGAGACAGGACTCGAACCTGCAATCTTCTGATTCGAAGTCAGACGCCTTATCCATTAGGCCACACGGACACAACAACGACAGGCCAAAGTTTAACTTAGGACGCATTCGAATGCCCGATTATGATTTTGGTATCGGCAAAAATGTTTTAATAAATTGTAACACAGATCTACTGTGCCCTATAGCAAAAATCTAGCTGGCATCAAGCTGGCATATAGCTTCCCTGAAATGGTTAAAATGGGATTTTGAACGGTGTCATCAAACTGGTTGATTTGACTAGATAATAAACACTTGTTTGAGCGCAACTAATTTTTTTTACAATTGTGCCACAGAATCGGACTATTCGCAGATACATTTTTAAATTATCTCTAGGGTAATCAATCTACATGCAGTGTGAACAAATATGTTTAAAAGACCTGTTCCGTATAACAAAACTACAATACTATAGAGAAGAAATTGTTCATATTCGTTATAAGGAGGTTTGAGATAGCTATAGTCTGCTCCACACAAGAATAAACTAAAAGGGGTGGTTGGGGTGGGTTAGGGTGGGAGGGTTATTGCTAAAGTATTTTCAAGTTAGACTTTGCATTGCCACCCGCCGCCACCCACTCGAAGAGCGCATGGGGATTGGCCACCCGCCGCCATTCCCCCTCGATGCGAAGCGGGTGTGGCAATCCATGGCCCTCCTCGATGGGGATGGCGGCGGGTGGCAATGCAAAGTCTGGTTTGAAAACACTTTAGCAATAATCTTCACTCAGGGCACCCAGGTGTCACTTTTGCCACCCACAAAAACTGAATTACTACCCCCTCCCAACCACCCCTTTCAGTCCATACTTGTACGTGAACAGACTTTAGTAGGGTACGAATTACAATTGATTTTTTTTATTCAAACAACAGATATCTGCACTTGATATCTGTATATTTCTTGTTGCAAATTATGCATATCTCCGGAATTTCTGCAAAATTCTCATGTTGTTGCATATGGGGTGTTGAAGCTGAACATTTCCAAAACAAAAAAGTTGTCGAATTTCTAAAATCTGGCTAGTTTCTCTGAAGTTCCCTATATAAAACTTTTGCCTGATAAATATGTATAACACTCTTAGGTATAACACCATTAAATAAAATTACTGTCACTGCACATGCAATTATCATTATGCATGCTTGAATGATAAATAAAATGTAACTGCATAAAAATGTGTGATTGATTGGTATACATAGGCAAAGCAGAGATTAAAGTATTCTCATAATATTTAGGAACAATCTTGCACATGATCCCAAGAACATCCAGTTTCATGATCACACCAACTTTGATCAGCATCAATCAACGCATACAATGAAACCTTGCACTATAGAACTTGCGTATAAGCTATAGTTTTCAGTCATCGATAAATATAACCAGTCCGAGACAGGACTCGAACCTGCAATCTTCTGATTCGAAGTCAGACGCCTTATCCATTAGGCCACACGGACACGACAATGTCAGTCCAAAGTTTAATTTAAGACAGATTCGAATAATGCACAAATCGTAAATCAGTCTAAACAAACAGCCTTTACGTTAATTGTAATTAATAATCATGTAGCTAACGGGTTCTCTACACAGTTGTGTCTTAACCCGGGGGCCCCCTCCTATTCTATTCCTTATC
>JAQFZQ010001350.1:0-20259 GCA_034696005.1 Glomeris marginata | reverse complement strand
ATTCCTTGGACGGTATCAGTCATCACTTCAAGCAGTATGAAGAATTCCTGAAAGCCAACGGTGAGTTTTTCAAACGAATCCTTTTGCATGCAACTACCTAACATATTGCTTTAATTTACTGACCCATGCATACTCATGTATCTTTTAAATTGTTCAAATAAAAAATAGAGATCTAATTTCAGTTGAACGCTCTTATAATCGTAAACGGCCCCTCATATTTTTGTTTTCCAATTCCTTATATAATTTATGATTTACAATTGCAGTATACTGCTATATTTTACTGTAATCTTTTAAATTTACCACATTATGGTGTTTTTTTTTTAAATAGTGGTAAAACATGATTTCTGGGACATGGCGGTGCTGGCAAAAGAGCTTTTATCTCGCAATTCAGAGAAATTTGGTGCGTGATGGGAGCAGGAGCAATAAGACCTCTACCCCTTCATAAGTTACCCTTAATTGAAATTCAAATCCCATCATTATTACACATCTCGTTCGCCTCGTTTGTGTTTTTAGCCTGCATAGGAGGAGGTGAATTAATATATACAGGCTGCAGGGCTAAGTGAAAACACTGAAGCGTCCCCTTCACTCAAATCCTATATGCATTTGCTGGGAAATTAGTGGTTGTTTATTGAAGCGTGATCTTGGTTGCCTAGCATTCCCTTCTTCACCATCTTCGTCACGTACGAGAATCACGAGTTTACAACACTGTTTTCATTAAGCTGAGCGATTTTGGCTCCTATGGGATTCCATATTCTCAAACGATGCCTACCGTCATCGCAGCTACGCATGGCTTATCCTGCTTTTTCGTCAATATTAAGCTGACGACTAACTAACATTATCATAGGCATCCATCCCAGCTGGCTGAGTGAATATATACCATACGATTAACATTTACTTTCTCCTCACAGCACGAGGGAAAAAAGAAAGAAGCTCTTGTATATGCTGCATGCCTTTTTCTATGCTCTTCGCCATTGATTGCATTAGCATAAGAATGCAGGAGCGTGACTGTTTTGGAGACTGCACACAACGCTTCCTTAATTTCCCTATTTAACCCCATTTCAGCCTGTTTGGCTGCAGGCATCTTATTCCGTAAAGAAAACGACCAAAGGAGTGCAATATATATGGCACAATTATTCATCCTCCAACAAGCTTCCATATAATAAACGGCCACATACTAATCTGCATGGACCTGCAACAACACTTCTTTTCTTGTGTAACTTTAAAACCTTCAGCTGAAATTCCTCCTGTAATCCCACAAATCTGTCCGGTTTAATTACAAGCCCAGCCATATGGTTAGACATTTAAAGTACAAGTGAGACAAGGTAATGGCAGTAAAGGTTAAGTTGCCTGAACGGCCGGCTTTAAGAAACAATTGCAAAAAATAATGACAGATTGACTTCTTGAAGTAAATGAAAGTTCTGTAGCAAAATAATTTATACAGTGCGAGTCACCTAACACTGACTTGCTCAATAGTTTGTGATGGCCCTATCTGCCACATCAAAGGTAGAAATGCAATATCCTTGAAATATTAAAGGCACCACCAGGACAGTCCAAGGTGAAGCACTATTCCTGCACATAACCATAATTCACATGTACTGCACACAATTTGAGCTATTGAGCAGGTCAGTGTTAGGTGACTCACCCTGTATTTACTGCATACTTATACTATAAAAATCTACATACGTATTTATTCAATTTCCTAAAACAATTTCTACATTAAATTCAATTAACTGTTCATTAGCACAAACAGGATTTCGCATTCTTTAAAAGGCAATCATCATCTATGCAATTAATTATTTTAAAGATACTCGAGCAGCATCACTGAAAGTTTTAAATTCGCTCCAAGCGAGGATCACGAGTGCATGTCTTATACAGATCCTAATCATTAGCATACATTTATACAATTTCGTAGCATTTTCATCGCTTCTAAGTGTTGTAATTATGTGATTGGGTATATATTTCAGATAGAGCCACATGGGTTAGAGCTGCGTGCGAAGAGAGAGAATGCGAACGTGCAAGACATCTAGCCGAATACAAGTATTAGTGGAGCGGAAAGGAAGTTAAAAAGAAAAGAAGCTAGCTAGGAGGAAGAAGAATTTGGCCCCCAAAAAATGTACGATAAAAATCCGGGGAAACGGGAAGCTAATAACAATTCAGAATCGATGCCTGCTGCGACAAGACGATGCCCGGATGAAGAGCCAGTATTAGGCCTTGTGTCTGCCTGGCACAAAAGGGACCATAGGAACGAGGCACACGTGGCTTATAGTTATTGATGTTGTTGAAATACTCTGGCAGGTCACCAGAAGAGCGAGATGGACAAGAGAAAGATGAAGATCGCGAGTAGAATGAAGTATGAGTATATAAGGCAATGATCAGTGTATGCTCTATATCCACACACACAACTCGTTCCCACGCTGAGTTACTTAAAATCTTTGGCTACTGAAACATATTTCCCCCCAAAATGGAAGAGGGGCAGAACAAAGTAAAAAAAAATGTAATGTCCGGTTGGCTCCACCAACCACGTCAGGATAATAACGACACCATGAACCGAACTGAGAGAGAAGCTAGTAGTATAGTAGTATCGAAGCGGAAGGAAACTATGGAACTGCTGCTATAGGATTTCAGTATTCCTTGATCTTTGAAAGAGGGGAGAAAGGAAAAGGGGGAAAATAGAAACGACATGTGGGTGGGTGGAAAATTGTACGCCTTTTGAGTTATGCGGCCCGTAAATTTCCTCCTACCCATAACGATATGGAAAAGTCCTGACTGGAAGAGAACCACCCCCTTGCAACTGAAAGCGTGCAAGATGTGCATGCAATCCAATAAATAAAATTGAATCAGTTTGGCCAAAGCTTTACGAGAGCTTCCGGCAACATTATTTCATTTATATCCTTCCGTTGGCCGAGAAAGAATTCATATAACGAAACATTTTTACATAGCTAGGTACCTATAGTGAAATAGGTATTGGGCAAGTATATATGGCAAGGCACATACCATAAATTTTCTAACAGACGCCCGGGCTTCTATTCAAAACACACCTGAGGCTTGCATTGAAAACCGGTTTTTAATCATTGTCCGGGTTTCAATTGGGGACCGGTAAATGACAACTCTCTCTACATGGTTATAACTCTTAAAAAAGTGGACAGCAACTGTAAAATATCAAAGTTTCTTATAATAATTTATAGTAGTTGAAGTACAATGTTAGTTTTTCACCTAATATTACAGTAGTTTTTAAGAAACTTTTAAACTGCGTCAGTTGGCAGCCATATTGGAAATTTTTGACCAAAGCTTGCATGATAAAATGAAATAATTAATAATAAGTGGTCCGATTATATTCTTCAGTCAAAACGACTTGTGCAATATTCGTAAAACAAAAAAATGTATCTGTTTGTATGTGGATTTCCTTATTGCATATATACATTCAAATTCCCATCATTTCTTATACTTTGTATACGAATAAATCAATAAGTTAATTAAAAAGTAAATTCCCAAAACAGGTTTAATCAAGCTAATAAATTTATTCAACCCCTTATTGACTTGAAACCAAGCCATGCATGCATGAAGTTAAAAAGAACATCTGATTTTAAATAAACCAGATTTTATTGGTTTTATGCGCTTAGAATTTACATTAAGATATTTCATTAATCGTTTTCGAATCATGCAAAGTAAACTCAGATGAATTGGTATTTCACATTCAATCAATGTTCAATTACAATATGTTTGCTCAACAGAGCACTGGGAATTTCAACCAATAACTGGGGTTTTTAAGGTAATCCAGTATATTTTAAACATTTCCAATTCTTTTTCAGCTCACAAACATATATCTTTGACGAATAATTAACAAACAGCATGGATTATAATACACAGTACTATAATACATATCATATAACATGGTACACATTTACTTTATCACCAACTGCCCTTCGTTATTGGGACATATTTGTGTTGTTGATACCATCTGCAAACGGAACACAGACCATTATTTTTAATATAGCCTTGTTTCCTGAAGACCTACATGAATGTGATTGGTGGAAGCTGAAAATAGGAAACATGCATTTCCTTGCGAGCAACTTCTGTTTGTTTGCTTTTGTGATTTCCATTCATATGTTAGGCATTGAGGAACAACACTACCATGGTGCACAAATAGTTACAACGATAATGTACACTATACTGAAATATCGAACCGATATTGGGAACACGTAAGGGAAAAAGTTTGCTGAATAGAAAACGTAAGAGCTATACTTTGGTGCGCATATTGCGTCAATGACATGCGACAATATGGCCGCCATATTGGAGGGCAGTTAGAGCAAATGCAACCTCCCCCTAAACGTTGTGTGTGATTGATATCAGCTCGTAATAGCGCCGTCAGTGTTTATGAAAACTTCACTGACGTATTGCACCAGTCTGGACCTACATATTTGCCCTTCCGTTTTTTGAGAATCTCCCCTCCACCCCCTCCTCCACGTACCCTTTGAAACCCAACATATATTTCTTCGAAAGAGCAGCTATACGTTTCTTTCTTTTATTTATCAGGAAAAAGTAATTTGAAAATTGGAAAGGCGCGACTGTATATTATCAAAACGACGTTAGCCTTAAAAAAGTTGAGTCTTCATATATGTGGCCTGCTCCCAGATATTGCGTAATTCGCAGTCGTTCACCCCTTACCCAAATCAAATCAGTTTTTCAATTTCGCTTGGAAATATGCCAGAGCCTGCCACTGATTATACAAATTTCAAGTGTACAACCTCTTTTTTTTTGTTTGCAATTGCGCACTGATATTGAAAAACGTAAGGGGATGAATATTCAAGACAACATTTCGTGGAATCTTCAAAATGAGATGCATTAAATTCAAGTGCTATGCACATTACGTAACAAATGTCCTGCCAAATATATTTGATATCAAAGGTTACAATCGCCTAATAAACCCAATTTCCTCCTTAATATTCATAATCAGTAAATTGCTCCCAATGTCCTGGTCAGTATATTTATAACAATGGATATATTGCAAGTTAAGCACCGGCTGGTACAATATCACATTTTCAAATTAACTAATTTACTTCGATTAACATTTGAAATACTTGAACATGCGTTCTGAACGTATGGATCAGCCATTCGCATTTATTAAAGTTAGAAAAATAAGTTAAAATATGGTTACCTTCAGGTCTAGTATGATCACGGCTGAGTCTTGGGCAGGAATGAATGTGGTTTCAACCTGGGTAAGGAAAGAAAATAATGTATTAACCGGTTTTGCAGACAATGGCTGCTCATGCATGACATTATTTTGCACTTTGACCTTCTACGCAATTATATTTCGAGACAGATTGAATTACAGAGCAGAAATCCAGGAATTATGATTCAGATTTATGTAAACGAGTTTAATGCATTGCACAATGCTCCCATTTAGAGAAAAACACACGTAGACCATAAATTTTATAAAAATAATTATTATCTAGATAATCAAGAGTGCAATGTAATTTTGAAAATTACAATAAATCATTTCAGGCTAATTATTAACCTCTATAACCAACTGTATATTGCCTTCATAAGTTGGTTTTAGAGCAGCTATAGTATATATGAATAAAAACGGAAGTGTTAAATTATCTAATATTCTGTTTGTCGTTTCCCTGCGGACCATTGGACTTGGCAGAAATTGAGCTAAGGGGCATATAAGGACACTTTCAGATCTATATCTCTATACTATCTCTTGTCCTATCTCCAAACTCCTTCCCAAAATTCAATTATAGTCGATCCAATTAGTGTACCCCATCTCCAGAAACAGACCCCACCCATAACCTTGTCCCAACTTAGTTTGACGGTGTCGAATACAAATTTAGTCGATTCGAACCCCAGAGATGGTCTAAGTAAACAATGTATTACAGTCAGTAGCTGAGTATACATAGAACCCTGGTGCGATGCAAGGCATCTCATCTGGACGCTTGGTGACACAGCTAAAATGAAATCTTTAGCTATTGGCCCTTCAGAACCTGGGGCAGGAGAAACTCATACAGTGAACACCCAATGAAAGTTCGGAGGGAGTGTTAGCAAAATATATATACAGACTGTATATATAGCAGTTGTGAGGGCACAAGGCCAGAAGAGGATGAGGTGGAATAGCATAGACGTTGCCCCAAGTATTTCATCGAATGCTTGGGGTAGAAGCATTGTGAGATTGGGTGCTCTGGAACAATATTATGCCGAGAGCACACTCCTATACCCTGCCCTGGAGAGATGGTTAGAGAGGGAGCGAGAGGAGATGAGAGGCTCATTTCCTTCAGCATATTCGCAGCAATGGCAAGAAAGCAAAGTTCGACAGCAAGTCCTCTCCAAATCAGACTACATCTCGCAGCGAAGACAGGCTAATAAAATCTTCAGTTCTCCTTTTTTGCCCCTTCAACACTTGAAAAACGAATAAAGCAAGGTAGATCACCGGAAATTTAAAGCGGCTATTCCTAGAACTGCATTATGTACATCACTGATTTTTGCAAAATGCCTGCAGCTGTTTTTCAGATTCCATTGGAGAAACTAATTTTAAATCCTTCTTTCGACTCATTTGTTTATGCTAAGGATTAACTAGTTTTCCTTAGGCTACTCATTCAGCACAAAATATTTATTTTGGGGTTTCATGACAGGAATAATGCAAGATGTTTAAAAGTGAACTATATAGATGGATTACTTAAATTAAAAGTAACGCACAACATGTAACCATGCATTTTGAACCTGTAGGCAAAATATGAGGATTTTGAAGTGTGGGTTTAGTTTCATACAAAGTATTGACCATAAATAATGTAGCAAAACTTCCCACTTATCCTTCCTTCCTAATGTCAAATTGCTGCAAATGTTAAGTTAAATTATTTTCATATTGGCCACAGAAATGACTGCCTGTGGGTATTGGGAAAACTGTTTATTTTTAAGCTTCGTATTCATCAGCAATGTTTTAATTAATTGATGTCAGACAATTTTTATATACTTGTTCTCATTTGCATTGATGTGTTATTTGGGGATTTGCCCGATTGTTCGGTGCTCCACAAAGAATTAAGCATGCAGTATTAACTTCTTACATGTAAAGAACTTCATGGTCTCATTTTATGTTATTTCTTGGTGATTGTTCATATTCTAGTACAATATAATCCAAATTTAAAGGTGAACTGACAGGGCGGTAAGTTAACTCTGAACTGTACCCTTTCTGGCTAATCATGTACAGACTAATTGTCCAGTAGTCCCAATTTACCCAATGGCAGGGTTGGTCATAGTCCACTTTTACCGCCCAGTCAGTTCACCTTTAAGTAATACTCCTATTGTTTTTTAATTAGCGCTCCAAATTTCGATTTAAAAAGTAATACACATACTTTGCAAATTAAAAGTTGCATTTTGCAAATGAATTACAGTATGTACCCATACAGTTTACACAAGTTCAGCGAATTCAGCAGCACTTGACTTCGATTGGAGTACAAAATAGAAAGGAAAAAATATAGTATTAAAGCCGTTTGGGGGAAAAACAAGTTGAACGCGTGAACCACGCTCTGTTGGTGCTCCATTTTGGTGCAGAATGATTTGAGTATGGCACACAATATAGGGAGCCACTTGGCGGAAAACAAGAGCTCAGTGGTGCGGCAAGCTTTACACTGACCCATTGAGACCGCGTCCAAGCACATGCCAACCTGCATCAAGAAGATACGTAACCTTCGAAAAATACAAGTACCACCCTAGGTTATATACATCAGGCAACCACACTCTTCAATGCTTTTCATATCGTCAATCACGCAATATGCTGACATGGCAAGATTTCAATGACTCGGACAAAGTGAAGGATTTGTCGGCGTACTACAAAGTATAGACAAAATTACAATCTCACCTTCAATTTATCAATGATTTAAGTAAAAGTTAGTAAAATTAAATGAAGATAAACTTGCATTTTTCGACTACATTGAGCAGTCATCTTCAGAATGCATTTCATGCCTATTCCAAAATCTATACTATGTAAAAATGGACATATTGATGAATTAATTGTGTGATAGTATGCTTTTCCTGGAACTCTACAAATAACAATTATGCAAATTTTAGTGAAATCCGTGCAGCACTTCAATTGTTTAAAATTTGTGAAACTGTTGATGCCAGAAGTAACCGCTCAAACATAGGATTATTCATGTTTGGAATACCCAGGAATATCGCAAAATGCGGAATCTAGTAATTATGCCATGAAAATGAATATGCATACATGGTCACGAAAGCACATTGTATAATTATTAACCCTTCGTGACATGTGTGCTGCCTCCCATGCAAAATTCAATAATTTCTGCTTTTTTGCTCAATTTACTATATTGAACTGCCTGAACAATTAATTGTAGAAACGCATATATAAATACATAGCAAGTGCAAAGTATATACCCCGTGCTAATGAAATGGAAGTGTTGGAATCAATACAAGTGATTAACATTGGTAAACTGGGTTGTGCATTTAAATTTCGTCATTTCTAAACAGTTGGTACACTAAATAATTTTACTATGACGAAACAGTGTTAAAAACTTTTCATTCAACCAGCGTCTAAATTGTGCTGCTTCATTGAACATCCCAACGTTGACCACCCTAAAAATCTATCTCCTGCCTCAATTCCTCCAAAATGGTGGATTTTCCCAAGTTTCTTTTTATATTTATTGAGAATTTACTGAAAATGCTGCAATCAACGCAGTTCAACGCACGTTCCACACTGACGTTGAATCCACCAACTTTCAAACACTATATATAAATCAATAAAATTAACCTTTGACCAACTTTACTCTCACATCGAATATAACGAGATTACTTAAAGCGAACGAAAAATACTTTCTATCTTCAAAATGCTGTGCAAAGGGGAATTCTTCCGCTAAAGTAGTTTTCGAGCTATTAATATTTGAAATGTTTCATTTAATATGTGCATCACCCTGCACATTTTGGCTATGTACACAAGCCTAGAGTTTACATATCGCAATTCGTGAATTTGAATAATGTCATGCATAATAATAAATCTCGGGAATGCGAGCAAAGAAAGAAGGGTGGAAAACGGGTTTCTCCCTTCTCTCTCTCGCTCTTGCATCCCCAGAAGTAAATATACTGTTGGGGCCGGGATCTAAGAAGTATGGAAGTAATAACATCAGCGTGCACGATCAATCTCGGAAGGTCAACTTTATTGGAACAGGGAGAGAGAGAAAGGGAGAGAGAGAGAGAAATGTACACGGGTGTAATATGTGAAAACGCGTCGCACCATATACACAAACGATGGCATTACTAACTGGCACAGAATCGTATTTCAAACGTATACACAGAGGGAACAGCGCATGCGTCAATAATAGTAGTTTTCAAGCTTGTGTGCTATATTGGCACAGAATGATATATGATTGCGAGGCAAAGAGCTGCGCCGTCACCGCGCATGCGCAACACGTCAAGAAATGATTGAGAAAGATTGATCCGAATAAACGCTGCATGTGCTCTGCCAAGCATCAACTCTGCGCCATCAAACGAATAACAATGACATAATGCAACATAACCAAAAATGCTTGCAATACTACACATATACACATTGCATTTATACTGTACATCTACTAATTTCATCACCCATTTCCTACTTCCCTGTCGTTTTCAATTTCCTTTCATTTTGTCAACACCATTTTAGCAAAATGTATTATAATGATTCTAACAAATACAGCCATTCCGAACAGCGAAATTTTGAAGATATTATCAAGAGAGAGAGACAGTTAAACTATTTAGTACAACTGAGAATAACAAAATAAGACAACATTTTGATTTTCATTTATTGTAAATATTTTGTAAGGCTCTATTATTTAAAAAAAAGAGAAATTCAGTTCAAATTCCATATGAATGCCATATAAGATCAATGCAAAAATCGAGCAATCACAGTTTGCATTAACGAAATTGAAACCAAATAAGCTAGCTGTGATTTACATTTCAAAAAGTATGTTAGGCATAAAAGCAGATGTTGTTATAGGTTAGTTTAATGTCTATCATAGAATCAGTATATTGATTCAATTGCATCAGGAGCAAACAGAATTACTAAATGCAAACAAATTACAATTCATTTGACCATTCAAGCTTTTGGTAAGACTATTAGCGATTAATGTAATTGATTGATGGTGCTTAATGATCACTTATTAGCATAAATGCACTATTTAATGTGAATACATTTTCTTTATTGCATTTGAAATATTTATGCGAACAGCATTGATGGCAGAGTGCACAAACGCGCTCCAAATGTAAGACATTTATCTAATAAAGGTGTTTATGAATAAGTAAAGCATAAATGGATGAAATAATCTCATTCTCAATCAAGTTAGACCAATCATGGGAATGGGAATTTTTGGGGTGGAGAATATTGGCAGTGCCATTTCCTCCATCTTACAGGGATTTGAGAAGCAAGAGGTCATTTTTCATCATGGATAACCACTTGTGCCCGCTGTCGGAAGAGGATCTCTGTTCTTGGAGAAGGGGGGCAAGAAGGGGGTGTTTCCGATGGCCAGCAAAGCTTGCTTTGCCTCGGTGTGACATAGCAAATGCCGTTAATGGATAGATAGATGCGCACAACCTGTCCTCCACCATCACATACACCGTTTGTTTTCGCTCGCCCCAAGCTTCCATTCTCCACTGACCACTTATGTCGAAAGCCACCGACCATTACCAGCAAAACCAAAAAAGTTCATGTCACAAAATTTCACCCTGCACACAACAAGAGGTGAAGTGTTCAAATTGCAGGTGGCATGAATAAAAATCATGGCTGAAAAACTGGATGTTTACAATGATTGAGAAGTTTTTGTCCAGTGACAGTTCAGAAAGTATATGCCATTATTTCTCACTGTTTTCAACACACCCATCCACTTTCAACCAGTCACAGACAGCCATTTAATCCAGGACAAAGTTATTTGAACAGCATATACAATGAAAAAATTTTAACGTCTTTGTTTAATGAATAAAATATTACTTGAATATGTAATGCTGACGTTGAATTAATTGATTGGAAAGTTACCATTCTATGAATTATTTCTTATAGTGAAGAAAGACTTTCGACACTGTCACGTGACACCAAATAATTCTTATAGTTTACACCTACAACAATATCGTATCCGAAATACATTTGTGTGAATAATTGTGAAGCCAGTTCTAATGTAAGGTAATAAATATACTGACCTACTGAAAACATCAATAGACCAGATGATTAATGCATATGACCAGGCACCAATGACCATATAGATTTATTGCTTCTTCAATAGAAAAAGCGAACTTTCACTGTTAAAACTTTGCCAATAAGTAGAATCAATTGGACAACTTGTTTTGTCCAACCGAGTCACCGGTTTACCGCTCCCATTCAATTCACCAAACTTTTCGATCACACCTCGGACATTCTTCACTGTACGATAAATTATCTGTCTAAATTGATTAAGTAACCGGATCTTAACATCTTGAACGTTATCGGCAACAGCTACATGACTTCTGCATCGTGCAGAAGCCACCGTAGTGTCTCGCCAGCCAGTCGCTGCGAATAAAATTGAGTACAAAGGCATCTATCTATCTCATTGCCCATGAGGAGCTGGGGCATCTGTATCCGGCTTGTGAAAGAAGTAGCATCGCTCTCTTTCCATCTGACTATCCCAGTCGGACTGAGCCCTAATCGATCAGTGAGAGCGAATACGCCATCAATACGCATGAGTGTCAACGAGTAAAAATCGGAGTCTCCCAACGACGTCTGCGACAAATGACCCTGATCGCTGCACCCAACATCCCCCCTCCTTTCTGTATTCTCATTTGAACAATGACATCCTATTGGGGCCTATGTGCATCCACCCTCCTAAAACGCAAAAAGGCAGGAGGCACCTCTAAGAGCTGCCCAACAGTGCATATGTGCCTTGCAGGGTAGCCATGGTTGCCCCTTTGGCAGCTTCTCGTCCGATTACCTCCATGACTTTTCCCCCCTCTCTATCCAACCCTCAGCAAGGCGACGAATAATGGCACGGATGAGTAAGGCCATCAGTTGGCTTTGGTGGAAGCGGGAAGCCTAAGGAGGAACTGTCTCGTAGCGCGTCGCGGTGGATGCCCACTCGAGTGACCGAAAGACTGACCGGTCGTCTGAACGAAACTGAGGGAGAAGACGGGTGTTGGTAGTGATCGATAGCGACCCTATTCCACTACCTACAATCGTTACTCACCGCTGACAGACAACCAATCCTGCCTTGAACATGTACCAATATCTGGACTGTTTTAGGGCCAACCTGGTCTTTGGGAGTGCTTGGCAAACGCATTTGCAACTTTTCCCCGCATCCAACTCATCATATGTCTTTGTTCCAATATCAACTTGTCAGCAGGCTTGACGACAGGGCAAACAACACTTGCAATGTTCAAAAGTCAAATATTTCTCCAAAGCTATATTTACGCTCCAATTCCTTTCAGAATGCTGCCTGCTCTCCAAAGCCCTATTTGCACCAACTTCTTGGCAATGCTTCACTTTTCAAATAATATGTGCACACAATGTGAACAGAAAACTGTCCGGCAATTTAACTATAGATTACTAGCGGTTAAATCGTTGTGACACCCTACAACAGAAGTGACAGTATAACATGTACTCGTACAACCATTGAACAAAGTTATGACAAAGTTTTAACATGTAATTGGAATGAAAGTTCACTCGCTGTACTGTATAATTAAAAAGATTCAAACAAACAACAGCACAATAAATTTAACAAAGTTTAGCATAAAATGCTTTGAGGTATAACAATCAACTAAACAAATTTCTAATATAAATCTTAACAATTCAAAACCAGAATTAGTTAGAATATCCCTGATGAATATTAATTACTTTCAGAATATGTTTAGGGGAGATTCAAATTTTCAGAACAATATATGCTACCTTTAATTATTGCTAATGTAATATCTTACATTTTTAATCCATTTAAAATAAAATGTTAATAATTTATAATAGTTCTAGCAATTAAACCAACACATTTACAAAAGACTTTTTGAAATATCTCATATAGTTTATTTAACCCACTATGTTTGAAAGCCTATCATTCATTGATTAGTATATCATCATATTAAAAATCAATGGCTACTTATGATCTTAATACTTCATGTCCAAATTGCTTAACATTTTATAGTATAAATGGCAAGAGACGAATTTGATTCACAACCAATAAGCCCATATTCCCTATAGAGTCTGTATTATTTTACATGTGCCTTTGTCGTTCGGATATAGCAAACTTCATATAACAATAGAGACTTGACGCAAAAGCAATTCTAAAAATGGTATGAATATGTTTTGAAGTGGTGTGCAAGGCACTTAGATCATTCAAGTCCCTGTATAACATTTCAGAAGCCTCAGCTCGAAAACGCAAACTCTGCTGGAAGGTCTCGTTAGGTTTCTTGATATTTTTCCATTTTTTTTTCAGTTATAGCCTCGCTGCGAGCCATAGCAACTGTCGATCGAAAATTAGATCCATGCCACCTCGAAGAATACTCGTTATATTTCACAAGATTGTTGTTATAAGGTTTCTGTCCACGGAGACACGTCCACCTTGATGTCACAATCAGTGTCATGGTTTAATCTACCAGGATTTCAGCACGAAAAACCTTTCTTTCTTCCCTCTGAACAAGATTTGTAAAGCAATTCCAAAAAAAACTTATATATCATTAGGCTATAGTTGCAAAGAAACTAATAGTTTATCTTGTGTAGATTTCATTTTCATCGCACATTAGAAGGAATAATTGCAACAATTCATACTGACTTTATATTATATAAGAGTATTTTCCTATTGATTTATTAATAAAAACAGAAATGCTACTTTTAATACCATAAAAAACATTTATCTATAACTTTTCAGCATGTTAATTCAATTAACCAATAGCAATACGACATAGAACCAGAAAACCATGATCAATCATATAATGCTCATGCACAGAAGTACATATGGCACTTTTTGGTGATGCTTAATCGAACTGCAGTGTTTACAGTGTTTACACGACGCAGTCACGAAATATTATATGTTCCCATGCAACATGTAATTCATTATCGAAGAAAAACAAGGGGACAATTATATTATATGCTGTTTTAAGTAGTAGTTCGCAATCTGCCACTAGGGAGCGTTCAGAAATTTGCAAATTGTCCAATACTTTCCATGAAAACCAATGAAGAAGTCCAAGATAAAAAATAATATCATATCTGCGAAATTAGTTTTGTAAAAACAATAAGTACACAATTTTTTTGTAATGCTATACGATGTTATTCGCTAAAGTCAATTGATGGGAAAATAGAAAAAAAAGTGCATGTATTTCACATTATTAGTTGTGAAATTGAGTAATTCCCTTGCAAAATCTCATTAGATGTTTGTGAACATCTTTTGTACAGGTAAATAAGCTTATGCAACGAGTTTAGTTATTTGTTTCTTTCCCGCGTGTGAAATTGTTATTTTTTTATTTATATTCTTTCACTTTTTTCCTCTTGGAGCCACCATGCAATTCCCACTGAATTGCGCCTACAGCAACCAATCGGAAGTCATTTCACAAAAGGGATCAAACGATACCGATGCTCCAAAACAGAATTTGTACAGTAAACTTGTTTTACGATCTTGCGTGAATCTCTTCGATATTTGAGACATTAGACAAATTTTGCGAAGTAAAATGGGACATGGTTGTGCCTCGGAGCGAAGAAAGCAATACATTTTTAACCTCTTTAACCGAGCTTGCCATAAATTTCCCAGGTGCAAGTAGTTTGAAATCCAAACTCAATATGAAATATCCCAAACCGATATTGCATGTGCTATACATATACTATACATATACCGCAAGAAATATTGCAGAAAACAGCAAATAACGCATGACAGCATTAAACCTCATATTAAATTGTAAACTGCATAAATAACCCTGATTTCTTACGATGCCATCCTATCTGAATATTTATTGACTAAATAATAATTGAATTTTAATATTCCAAAGTCAAATACAATTCTAACCCAGCTTGCAGTCATTTTTCAGATATGTTCCTACTAAATTATTATGGTAATTATGTATCCCATTTCCCCAATGCCTCTTCAATAATATATTTATATAATTTAAAAATGCAATTTGTTGGATGAGAGGGAATAATATTCTCATTATGTTATTTATGAAGTACGTACGTATCAATTTTATTTGTGCTAGTAACAACATATATATTATTGATATTCAATACATTTCAATCTCATAGAGCGTTGAGAACAGTATCGATTTGTACCACCTGATTTTTCCGACGCCGATATGAATTAAATATAATTCCAGATGTACCTACATATTTGTAAACGAATATCGAAAGATTTATCATAAGCGCAAATGTGGTGGCTCAATTGACGGTTTGCAGTGATGGGAAGCCAAACCAAAAAGCGACCCCTTTCGGGAATTGCAATGCCGGGAAGCCCACCCTAAAAGCGACCCTTTTCCCCCCACGACGGTTTGCAGTGATGGGAAACCAACCCAAAAAGCGACCCTTTTTCAACTTTGCATGGCCGGGAAGTTACACATTTAAATTAGTCATTAGTTTGAAATTGCAGCATTCACCTTAAATTTTCAAATGCAACGAAATATAAAAACTGGAAACTGCCAGTCCATGTTTTGAACTTGCTTGTTCAGGTGGAATTAAAACATATGACTTGTAATTTGGACTTGCTTTACTTGGACTAACCTCCACAAAAAATTTGTTTTTATTTTTATTTTTACTTTTTACATTTCTGAGAAATGTATTTGGTAGTCTGTATATATAAAAAACTATGCAATAGGCAATTAGAAAAAATTGGAGCCATCACTAGGCAAGGTGGTACTGATTCGTCAGTTGCGCAGCAACAAAAAGCCATGAACACAGGTGTGCAGTAACACAGGTCAGAAAAACAACATTTTGAAAGCGAAGAAAAATGTGTGCAACGGTCACACACAGGACATCTGGCGTTATGTTTTAAACATGTTGCACGCTGAAATATTCCCTTGGTAAAGGCGGCAGAGTTGAGATGTGAAATGTCAACAGTGCCACATATTCTGACTTTCCATAGAAGAAAAATATAGGCCCATGGAGAGCTCATAAATTAATTCACATTTTTTCCCCTTATTTTCAGCTCATATTTTCACCCATGAGTTCTTTCCATATATACAACCCAAATTTTAGATACGATATCCTCCACCTGATACACTCCTACGTATATTACTAAGTGCTCCGAATTCATTTTTAATGGAGAGCTTAGCAGTTGATTTGCAGTGAGATGACCAATAATACATTATATCTCATAAAGATTTAAACATCTGAAACCTGCAGGTTATGATCCCAGAAATGTATAAGTGCACAAATGGACAGGGATCATTCGATCATTGATATATGTACATATAACTTATAAATCTATATGCATCATGGTAGTTACAGTATTTCATATAAAATACCAAGTCCATTAGTAATGCATGCAACGTTTTCAACAAACACACACCTAAATATTCTAAAGAACAGTATGTTATTCACCAATATTCAGCATTGGAAATATTAAGATAGATAATTCATCCATATCTCAATAAACAATTATCATTTTTTCACGACTGCTAAGCCTGTCAAATACGAGGCGATCAAAAGTAATTGAACACTTAATATGCATCACCCAGTAACTAGGTTTCATATGAACATGTAGTTATAACCAAGTTATATTTACAATCTCACAAAAATTTACAAAACTTTTCACATAGGTATAGTACCATTTGCAGAATAATAAATTGGTTCAATTATTTTTGAACTACCCTGTAAAATAACAACCAAGTTTCTCGAGGTTCCAGTGATATTACTTATCGCTGCATACCTGTCGTAGTACTGCAAGTTGAATTATGATCAAATAACATGGTAGGCTACACTATCCCCAGAACGGCAATTCAATCATCCAATTGACACATCAAGCAAATGAGCAAAATTATCGCCTGGTAGGATCGTGCAAATTTCGTGCAATTGAGATTATGGTGCAAATATATACATATATGAAATATATATGGATGAGTTAGATATATAAGGGGGGAGGAAGGCGATCGATTGGCACACTAATACCACCGCATGCGACCGCCACTCAGGTTTCATTTCCATGAAATGAAATCCGCGTTTGACTTATTTTCATCGACGTCTGCTTGACAAGTTTTAGCCCAAGTTCAGATATCGACTTTTCAGAGCTGCACACTGTACTACTCTTCTGTCCTTGCAAATCCCAAATGGCAGCTAGTGCAGAACAGTGTTGCTGTTTCACGCCTTTTCCTAACAGTATGCATGTCACTGGCCGCGTATTCGTTACAGCACCTTACATCTGTCCTTACAATGTACATGTTTTTACATAAACATGTGCTTTAAGTCATGCTCCTATGTAACGCTATTTCGCAACTGCTGAATTTTTGGTTGGGAAAAAATTATAGTCATATACACACACTGCACACAGTCTTGACTGAGGCAATTGAAGAAACCAAACTTTTTTATTTACGTCGCAGTCGACACATGTGGTTAAATTGGTGTCGAGAGCTTTACGAGGGCTACGGGCCAATAATTCATGTCCCAGATTGAGTTTGTCGTCTGAGCTAGACAATATATTTTTTACTTCAAACACTTCACTTCAGTTGAGGGGACGTCAATAAATTACGTCAAACATATTTTAAAGCCTGCCTCCTTCAATCTTGTCAAACTTTCACCAAATACTTGCATTGCTACACAACCCGCATTCAAATCCAATATGGAGGTAATAAGTCACATAAGAACTCTGCATCTAATTTCAGTTAAATCTAGTAGAAGTCCCCCATTGGAAATAATACTCTTTTGCACGTTACTTCATGTTGCTATTTCATGTAGGAGGATGTGGGCTATGACGTCATAGAACATATACCAGGCCAATAGAAAGACATTAAAGGACATCGGAAAAAATACATTGATTTTCTCCAAAATTCCATTTCTTGCACCGAATTTCAGAAAAATAATAGACCACGTGGTACCACCATATAAAGCTAGTATTTATATCCAACAAATAGGTTTTTGGACCAGGTCACACGACCTGTCAAACGTTGCAAAAGACAACTTAAGTGACAACATAATGAACATTAGATAACCCCCACACATGATGAGAAAAAGGAAAATAGCACAAATTATATAAAACTGTACTGTACAGATATTATCTATAAATTTCTTTCATATCGTCTGTAAGACAATGCTGAAAAGCCTATAATACATGGATGTGATCTTGTGAAATGAAGTTAAAAACTGCATTATTTGCGATATTAATACATTTGGGAGCTCACGTATCCACTTTCACAGATAGACAACATTTGTGGATGATCGATTCCTCCTTATCTGAGGTGTCGCAATTTCAGCTTCATTAAACGATATCGACACCCAATAGATCGAAATCAGGAAATTTGCCCGACAACTGGCTAAGCATTTTTTTAATCCAATATCCATAAACGATAGGTCAACAAACAACAAAAACGACGCAGAAGCATACGTAATAGCATATACAATGTGCCTAAAATTACTGTATACATCATCTAGTTTCAGTGATATATGCACAGCTTTGCATGCTTTACTGCGCATTTTTATTGTCAGGACATGCAGTTTCCAGGAAACGTTTATGTTCATAGTCGAAAGAGATCGATGGACTCACAATATCCACATTTACATATATATGCAATCTTAGACTTAAATGTCACTAACTGCATAACAATTATGTGCTATAGAATATTTATGCTAATATTATAAAGGGCATCCTGTCCTGTGTTATCATTACATTGAGGCATGTAGTTTTATTACTCGCATGAAACATGGTATTTTAATATTAGTAATAGGAATGTTGCTATGTACCTACTTTATGTTCTTTTTATATCAGTTATCAAAATGTTCCCAGTTGAGGTACACATGACAATCTCATGAAACACTATCAAATTTGCTATATAGTGACATAAGTAAATTTTGGCCAGCCGATTTTTACCAGTTATACCTAAACTGTGAAGTATACATATTACAGGAAAATCCAAGCATCACAGATAATTTTATATTTTGAGGGCAATTCAGAAATAGGGAGCAGATGGGACCCCATGAAAACTACTTGCTCTTTGCACAAGGAAACCATTGAAATCATCAAGCATACAAATTCCAAGCTGCTGGTACCTTGTAAACTCGCTCTAAAAATTCGTGCCTAGTAGCAATTTATGAAACACAGCTGACCTTCCCATTGATCTGAACGAAACTGTTCCAATTGGAAATGACTTTGTGCGGCATTCGCATTCATGCGGATAAAGTATGCGTATTTGCCAGCATGTAGGCCAACAGCACAACATGCATATACAGTGCGCTAACTTAAGTGGTGCTGAAAGCATGAATGCAACGCACTTTAAGCGAATTTGCTGCAGGCAACGATTTATTTATGCATGCCTGGTTTTGGCCTATGGTTTCAGTTCGGTTCAACGTCAGTGGGAGGTGACGTAAGTGAAAGCCATCGTAAACTCTAGTGTGACCCCTTTCCGTATAATACGAGATGACATAATCCTCGTTGAGCACTGCACGTATAAAATGCCTAGGATGTCGTTAGCACAGATGAAAGTATATAACCCTACTCGTGATACATGCCACAATTTTCCTAATCGCATTCGTTAGATTATCAATATTAAAGTACGTCTATATTATGGAATTTATTAGAATATACATAGGTCTAGCTGTTCCCTCCGTGGCAGCAAAAATTGTCACGCTTCGAGTCATAAATTTAGTTGATGATGTGAGAATTACAGGGGATTATTGAACAATTAAGCGATTCGTGAGCGACACCCAGTGGCTGAATTAGAGATCACAAGTTGAGGCTTTCAAAGTTTTAGTTGCATGCATGCATGAACAGAAATGCTGCTTACAGTGGTTGGGTAGTTCATTATACTGAACACAGTCCAATAAATTTCACATGGGAGATGAGGATATTCCTAGAGCACACTGCTTAATGTTCATGGCCAATTTGCAAGTCGCATCTGCACTACTTTCAAAGCATTGGTAATTTGTGAACGATGCGGCGGCTATTCAAGGCAGGAGGATAAATAAGGAAGACCAAGTTCGGGTTAAAATTTGATGTATATATGATGAAAATATATTCGTGATATAGAAGTTTTTATGTGTGAAAACATTCTAAAAGTTAGTTTTATTTTAAAGGACATCCGACAGGGTATTTTTCGATATTTTTGATTTCTCCCAGTACTTTACCTGAATTTTTATTGTGTTTT
>JAQFZQ010001349.1:0-20269 GCA_034696005.1 Glomeris marginata | reverse complement strand
AAGTTATGTTTTGACTCGTATACATTTTTTCAACGCATTTGGTGAGGCAAAAAAACCGTGTCATATCTCCTTTAACACTTGTCTGTAGGTGGAAGTGCCACAACATCATCCACTCTAATAATAACATTCAGTTTACTGGACAAATACCTTCAATTACAAGATATTATAATTTCCAATTACCATTGTCTTTGCATCACTGCTGTTCGTTTCATTTTACATGTGGAAAAATAACTGGAAGGTCCTTCGTAGTAGCAATTAAATGCAAAACGGTTGGGGACTATTTTCTGTACTGTATTTTACAGCACGTAATTAGGTTTGTATTGGTATTACTTTGAGTTGCACCTTTACTATCAGTGGAGGATTGTTTACCAAAGTATAGTTCACACTGTGATCACCAGTGCTCTATGCCACCAAAGTGACTATGTGACAATATAACTTCATTAATACACATCAGAAGACGACAAAGTCTGTCAATTGTCACATAGTCATCTTAGTGTATTAGGACCCAGTGGAACCCCAATCTGGCTGTATAAATTAACCAATTTAAACATTTCAACAAACTGAATGTATCCATCAAAGCCGTAAAATCTGGATTCAAACTAGCACTGTGTAATGATAGTAACAAATCCATGTCTATTGTGAGATTAATATGATGTTTTGTTACTCAGCCACCGGCCAACGAAGAAGGTGAAGTTAAAGTTCCTCAACCTGTTGTCGGAGTCGATGGACAAGGATATTACGGACAGGTGTTACAGCGTGTTACGGCATATCTTAAGACACCACACCTTCTGCAGCAACAGGGATGTGTGGCCCAGGTTGAACAACAGTGTCCAAAGGGTTAAGACCGAGTTGAAATGCAAGGGGCAGTCGGAGTCGCTCAGGGCCAACTTGTTGTGCGTTTCGATCATCACGCAATCCGTGGAGAGAAATCTGCACTGTCGGTTGTCGGACTCCAACCGGCTTCAAAAAAGGTTGGTCGCAGTTTGCAATTAAGAAAAGGGATTTGTACTCTACTAATAGTTTCTGATGTAAGAATAATAAGTTACAGTATTTACAAATACCAATTACGTATGATGGCAATGTTTATTTTGTTAAGAAATCAGCAACTTGCCTTGTTTAATCTCAAATATGCCACGTTTCACCCTCAAAGTCAACGTGTACTCTATTACATTTGTCAATTGACCCTTCAGTTGACAATATCAGGGGGGAAATCGGTTGCTAGTAGCAGAGGTTTCCTGTATTTTGGTTTATTACTGAAAGCAAATTGCTGAAAGTGAGGTAATTTATATTGAAAATACTATTCTGATGGTGGGACCTTGGAGTTTGTTGACAGTAGATGATGTTTGCCAATGACCGAGTTGATTATAAGCGAGGGTCACTGTACTGTATTACAGTGGAAACCGTTTAGTGTCACAATTTGAATATACAGTCACCATGATTACGACACTTTGCGTGTTAAAAATGCCGGTACTAACAATGGCAAGTGAGTCAGGAAACAGCTTCGTTACAACATTGAAATTGGTTTTACTATAGTTATAACCAAAAGTTTTGTTCATAAAATTGAGATGAAAATAATGTCCAAATTGTCTCAAATAAATAGAAGATCTTTGGGAATCTCCATAAATTCTGGCATAGTCAACTTTAAATTTTAACTGAAAGTTTCTTGTAAGAGAATTATGCTTACAATAAACTTTGGTTATAGTTGACCAATATTTGTGGCATCTTCCAGTTGACTATAAACGGTTTTCACTGCATGTATTTAGCCAGGACATTATGAAAGTGATGTACATAAACACTGATCATATTAAGCAGTGTCTGAAGTATGTACGCAACACTAAAAGCAATTGAGTAGGCGTGGTTTCCGACGCTAGCGGCACCCTTTGAAGGAAAGTGTGTCGGCCAATAGGGAGCAAGAAAACGCTCCATTGCTTTAGTGAGAAAGACTGCGCACCGCATTTAAAAAATCTAATTCACTTACAAAAAAGGAAATATAATTTTTGTTTCATTTTTCAGTTCCGCTTTGATGTCAGAATTCTTCTCTTCGAAGCTCGAGACGTTAGTCGATTGGCTACGTTGGTGTATAGTTGAGAAATGGACAGGGTACCAATGCGAAAAGATGGAGACCATCAAGTGTTTCCAACTTCTCATCGCTCTTCCTCTTCTCGTCTGCAGCGTACGTCGCGAAGAACTTTGGAGATTTGCCGCGCATCTTACGTGTTGATGGTACATTAGAACTGTGGGTTTTTATATTCCAGGATCCCGTTTCCAACGCCGGGAACATTGCAAGGTCCTTTGGACAGGTGTACGTAAATCTGCATTCGTTGGAGGAACGCACCGTCATGTTGTCCACGATATCTTCGCCGTTGCTTCTGGTGCAGCTGTTGACCAACGTGCTCGATTGCAGCGAAAGCTCGATGAACACTCTGCATAAGCCTCTTAAAGATAGATATTCGTTACACACACACTTATCCCTGGACAAGATTGTCCACTACTACTTTTTAATGCCTCCGCTTCATCGACCGCCGACTTGCGCCGAGTCCGACGGGAGAAGCCGCGCGGTGGCCGTCGAGGAACTGGCCATGATACTGAACATGTTGCTCTGCGGTTACTTTTTGTGTAAACAAGGTAAATATATTTGTCGATGGAGTAATTATGAGTATACTAGTTTCAATGTAGAGTAGAAAAATAATTCCACTGTTCGTGATGCAATTCAACGCATGCGCGTCAACTTCAGGGTAAATATTAGACCAATCTTATTGAACATCAAGTGCAAAAAATGACAGGATTCTTCATAGCACTCAGGGAAAACTGAACAACCTGGAAAACTAAGAGACATTGATATAAATAATACTTATTCATATGCTGTTTCGTTGAATGTACAAAGTAAGATTACTTACAGAAATATTGTAATTTGGCAATATTTTGCTAACGTTGAAGTAGTGCTGATAGTGTGTGCTAACATATGGTTAATTTGGTTCAGACACCTCATGATTGTGATTTAATAGAGTCGAAACACTGTGTTGTGTCATGTACATAACCAATTTGTGGGTAATGAGATTCCAAATTAATTAAGCAAATGCTTTGCTCAGGAAATTGTGTTAAACACTGGAAAACCCAGAGAAAATGGTTTATGTACTGCAGGTTGGTTTGAACCTTGTGGAATTGTTTTGTTACTGTACAGTGCAGTTTGATTTTTGTGAAATTAATGTATTGAAGCGTTAATATACTGACTGAACAAATTTTGTTTTAGAAAAATACATCAAATGTGTGGATGATGATGATCGGACGTGTCTCGGTCAGCTCAATTTTCATCTGAGAGCTCTGAAAGTATATTGCGCCAAATAACTGTGATGATCTATTGCAAGAAATGGACGAGTTATGCTATATTACGTTCTGGATAATATTACAATATTTATCCTGATAAATCACTGTAATCCTTCAAAGGTCATGGAAATTTCCTGGTTTTGATTTAGTTTAACAAAATTTAACATTTTGTTTGTTAATTAAGCCGAAAACATGATGGCATAGTATACTATATTAGAAAATTGTAATCGCAGTTTGGTATGAAGTGTGTGAAGAAAATTGCATGATTTTAAAGTATGCACAGTACGGTATTATAATTTGTAACTCGTACATTTCTTGCTATGATCATTTTAATGTTTCAGCTTGTGAACTTATTGTATATTATTTTTCTTAGGATCGTTTACTGGCAAGAAGTGGAGGTGCGCGTCTTAGCGAGAGAACAATGTTTCTGTTGAATTCGATGGGCCATTGGACGGATGGCTGAAGTGTTGAGCGAACTTCGTTGTACAAAATGCCATCGGTTATGTCTGTTCATTCGCGAATGAACAGTGTGATATTATGAATGTATAAAGTAAGCAACTTGTACATTCATGTCCTAAGTTGTAGTAAGCACCATTGTGCCAAATTATGTTACTAAATTCGTTATGTACTCTGTATGTCTATATAGTTTCTTGGGAAAATATTCCCAAAAACACATAAGCATTTTAATTCAATTTGTTCACATGAAAAGGAAATTATAATTTTCTTTCAAAGTAGGAAGAATTATCAACTTGTGATACGTATATATTGTAAACACGTTTTAATACTTACCACGTTTCAGGTGGTCAGTTGACATGTTTTGTTTTCTAGTCTTTTTAGTCTTTTAAGAATCCATGACTACAGTGTTTTGTTCTTAAAAATACCCAGAAGAAAAAGACTGTGAATTGTTATGCTCAATTTGTGCAATATTTTATGCACCAAAATAAAGGACATTTTCACGAAAATGGCTACAATTTGGTGCACAAAATTGTGCATAACTGTTTGCAGATTTTCTCCTGGGATAGGTACAGCATGTATTAAATTACGGGAATGTTTACAGTGTACAAGTTGAGAGTTCTTCCTCCATTATATTTGTAATAATTGAAGGATCATTCTGAATAAGTAAAGTACTGAATGTTACCCAAAATGAGATTTTATTAAACCTTGCTATCTGTTTTAAAAACTATGCTGGAATTATTTTAAACAATAACATTAATGTTCTGTGTTAGTTAATTATAATTAAGTAAGGTTTTGTGTGCAAACATCATGGCATCATGCATTGGTCAAACAATTACCAGTTACATTTTCTACCATAGACAGGTTTCCCTGCATCATGTTGATGTGCAGTGTAATATGTATCGGTAGGTAAAAATCACTTATAGTGAAATTATACAGTTCGTACCTACACATGTAATGTGAAAATCGAAATAATATACACCAATATGCGACCTAATTTATGGACGTCCCCCAGTGCTGCGTCACGGCTGTGACGTCACATCACATCCGGGTGATCGCGCGCATTGCTCACGAACGGCGCCACTGTAGAATTCGACGCTAGCGCCGCGCCGCGGACGGAAACAGACTGGCACTTTCTATTGCGGGCGTCTACACGTGGTGGTTGTTCATCTCGTTCTTCGCTGCCGACTCTTTCTTTTGTCATCATGGTGAATTTCGTTTGCGGCGGATGCGGGGCCACTCTCAAGAAGAAGATTATCGCCCAACACATAAGTACCTGCAGTAATAGTTCCATTTCTTGCATGGATTGCGGCAAGGTTTTCGAGTAAGTTACCCCACCAAATGCGCAGTTACCGCGCAACATTGTTGCGGGTGATTTTCCCGCTCGCAACTTTCTGTCTCGCGGCCGCTTCGAAACCGATGGCCGCGTGCAAGGTTATTGCGCGAGGTTTGGGTCTCGTGCAAGAAAGTTGCGAACGCGTGGCCTAACGAGATTTTCTCGATTTTCAGAAAGGAAGAGTACGAAGCGCACAATGTGTGCGTGACTGAAGCAGAGAAGTACGGACCGAAGAAAAAGAAGGAGGAAACTCCAGTAAAGGGTAAAGAAGCTGCTGCTGAAGGAAAACCGAAAACCGATGTTGTGCAAGGAAATAGGGCCTATAACACCTACAAGGTACGTTTATGAATGAGTTCATTTTGCCCAAACTTTAGTGCGTGCTTGGTGTATCAAGGTGTATGGTGGTTAAAACAAGTTTAAAAGGTGTATGCGACCACGTGGTCACGCTAGGCCTATTTGCAAAGTGTTAATAAATTCTTTCAACTTGTTATTTTTGCCTATTTCAGAACGTAATGGTGAACAGTTTGCATGTAACTGATGAAGAATTGCTGCAAAAGATCTGGAAATTGATGGAAGAAAATGGAGTAAGTTGTTATATTTTGTGCAAGGACAAAGAAGTGGTGACGTCCGACGTCCGACGGTTCTGTTGGTAGCCACGCCCTCTTGCACGGTGTGACGTCATTGAAATATCGGACTTTAGAAAACATTTTCTATATTTCTGATAAAGCAGATTTCCTGAAAATAACTGGTTTTTAGAGTTAGGCCTATTACAATGACCAGGTATTAGCCTTCAGATATAGGGAGAGCGCTCGATCTGCGAGGTTTTCGGATTCAGAAAGAAAAAAGAACTTCACCCCTTCCCATTGTTGAAAAGTGGAAATTCTAAGGGAGGGGGCGGAGCACTTGCTCCCCTACTTAATCCGAAAACCTCGCAGATCCAGCGCTAGCACTATAGTTAAACTCTGATTCAATCCAAGATAGAAACAAATGCACATGTAATTTGTTAAATTCTGCAATGTTTACTCTTTTTTGCCCTTGGAAAACCCCTAATGTCTGGTCTATCTTAGAACAGTGTGTCTAATGTCATGGTTTTCCTGGAAAAGTAGAATTTGATAATAAGTCGTTAATATCCTGGGAAAGTCATTGAAATTTGAAAGCGGTCTTTTAAAATGATCCAAAAATTATTAGAATTTCAAGAATAAATGTATTCACACTAATATATGCACTAAATTATAATACAGTGCAAACTGTGTGTGGTGGAAACCTGACTATAATGGAAAATTATCTGAGTAGTTTTGAGACCATTGACTGCGTCATAAATGTTATAACAAAACTTCTATGGAAAGCTTTTCCGGTCCCTTGAGATTCCATCGTAGCCAGGTTTTGTTGCATTAAAACTTGAAATCGTGTGTAAGATATTCATTGGAATCCTGGAAAAGTCGTCGAATTTTACATTTTAAATGTGGTGGACTTCCTGTAACAACGAAATAAGCTTTTAATTGGGCATTACAGAACATGTTTGGCTTGTAAAACCCCTAAGTGGTACTTGCGTAATGGTGTAATAATGCTTTGCTTTTCGCAGACCAAAGTTATCAAGCGTAAAAACAGAAAGAGGAAGAGCTCAACCTCCAAGGATGGTGACGACGACGACAGCACCACACCGAAGAAACGTGGCAAGAAGGCGCAAACTTCAGTGAACGGTGACAAGGGTGCAGAATCTCCCGCCAAGAAAGCAAAATTCCAAAAGAAAAAGAAAGCCGCGAAATAATGTAATTTCTAATCGATCACTTATAACTGTTTTTACCACAACAAAAGCACATTTGTTTACGCAACTTTTCATTTGCATAGTGTGATGATGGTCCTCGTTGTCCAATCGGCTACTGCGAAGACAGGTTATAGCGAATTTGCATCATGGCGTTGTTGATTGAAGTGATTCAGCACATGCATGATGATTTGGATGTTTTTATTACGGTCAAAAAACAATAAATTCAATCTCGTTGAGTGGTTTGTTTTGACTATATTCTTGAACTTTGCACAAATATGCCCTTTTAGTTCCCACCACGTTGGACATCATTTGTGGATATAGCGGTAGAACGGAGTACAACGACATCAAGGAAAAAACAATGAATTACAAGAACGTATTGGGTAACAAATTTAACTCCAGTAAGATTCCCTGTAATTATTCGTAACAAATCATATTTTCCATTTTGAGATTGCAGGTAAACTATCTGCCAATTGCTATTTCTGGGCACTTGAGTATTGGTTATATTTATTGCTTAACTTCACTGATTAGTTATCTTGTGGATGAATTTAGATTTGTAACTTGGGAACTTAGAAATGCCATGTCACCAACTGTTCAGTTGTGTAAGACTGCGTACATGCTTGTTAATTGTCTATATCCAGTATTATATAAATCATACAACATAGTATCAAGTGTGTATGAAATGTGTAAATTTATTTGATATTGATAATTCGTGGTGAAAAATCTGACTTTCTGGAAAAGCCGTTTATTTTAAATTGTTAAGGAATACGTACAATATTATAACGAGTTTGTACTCAAGCCCTTCATTTGTATTCTTTCATCGTTATGATTTATTAAGCAATTTTCTTCACAAAAATAAGCCTGATGTTATAATTTAGGAATTACGCAAACAACGTGAAGAAATAAAGACCGTGAAAATGAATTTAATGGGGTTAGTAGAGGAAGCAAGGGGAAGTCGTATGTCAACTTGAAATTAAAGTCTTGAAACGTGTTTGCCCCGGCTTTGTTTATAAAAGGGGAGGGGTTGAAGGTTGAGAAGGCGAGCGGCGATTGGTCCGTGAACGTCACGTGACTCCGCCAAACGCGGGAAAAGTTTTTCCGTTGCTGCAAGTTTGCGCTCGTATCTTGCAATGGAGAGTACGATTGACGAAAATTTAGATCCATCAGGTCCCCAGATGTTCGCCAATGTTGAGAAGAATCCTCAGCTAGACAACAGAAGTCTGAACGCTCTGGAAATTTGCAACATTCTCGCCGAGTGTAGCGATAATCTTCTTTTGCCGATCAAGGTAAAAATGTCAAAAATAACGGTCACTTTTTAGTTTTCTTTACACGCGATCATCCCCGTTTAAATATTTATTGTGACGAATACCAATAATGCCGAAGCACGGATCGATTGGTTGTGCACGTGTTTAATTATGTTTAGATCGTGGACGAACGAAACATTTTATAAGTTATTTAAAACATTGACAATTCAAAGTTTTGTCAAATATCGATGACGCTGATTTTTTTGCGGTTGCGCTCGTTCTCCGCGATGTGGCGCTACAGTCAGTTGGGGGGTCTGGGGTCGTGTTTACTTTCATGACCTTGTTTGTGTACACCGTACCTTTTTATTTTGCCTGCAGGAAACGGGGCAGCATGCAATAAACAGCATTGTAAATATTAAAAAAGACATGTCATCAATGTAACGAAGTGAATCATTACCGGAAATTTCGTAGTATACAATTTTTCCGGTCCATTTTTCAATTTTAAACTGAAGTTAAAACCCTAACAATAACAGAAATACCTCAGTTTGTCCCGTAAAATGTCACTTTTCATTCCTTAAAAATATATGCTTTATTAAAGTAATAGTTAAGACTAGCAATTTATCGATTGAAATCCGCTAAAACCCAAATAAAACAAAATTTTCGAATGAGGTTATGAGAGGCAACGCTAGATGGCGCCACTGCAGCAAACCAAGCCTTATGACGTAGTATGGTGACGTATCCATTTAGAACGACCGCTACCGATGCGGTTGCGGTTCTTGTAGTCCACTTGTTGCCAAACTGCTGTCGTAATAACAAACAACAGCGTCGGTTCGCGTTTTAAATTGTAGTTGGCGAGTGCATCGTCCGAGTGGCAGCTGCCACTATTATATTTGTAAACAAATAATGTAGCAATTGTAATTTAATTTATGCTGTTGGAGATTTGGTTGGCAACCGCAACCGGAAATGTTGTCCATCCGTCGGAGCAGTTTGTATGACCATAGTCTATGGTATGACAAGTGTGCGAAGCAAATGGACCGTTGCCATAGGCGGTGGTTGGTGATTATTCGGCATTTGAAACTCTAATTTCCTGGACTTACACGTTTAGAAAGTAGGTACAACTAAATCGTTTTCACGGTGATTGTTTTGAGCAAAATTAACCGTTGTCGTTACCGAAAATTCGAAAAATGGAACGTTTTTAAATGTGAACCGTTGTGAAGTGTCGCATATTATTTTATTTCACCACTCAATAATTTATTGGATGTCGTAAATATTATCATTATAAGAGCATATTTGGTATAATTTACAGGCGAAGAATGGGTGGTTTCACAAAAATACATGTATTACATTGACCTGTAATAATAATGTACAGAAACTTGTTTATTTTTATAATTTTGTTAAACGGTGTGGTGGGTGTCGTTAAAAATTTTAATATTCCCAAGGTTATTGGTGCTTTATATCCAATGTGATTGAATTTTAAAACACATTTTACATATGCATTTGAAATTAATTTCAAGGAACTGAGACACTACAACAATAAATGTAAATTCAGCATAACTAGTACATTTAAAAAACCAGGAAGGTACTTTATTTGCTGTAAATCACTCATACAGAACTTTGTACTATATAACCAGTGATATAAACAATAGAAAATTAGAATTTCTGCTGTGTGTGGAAAAAACGGCAAAATTATCTAGGCCATATAAATAGATGACGCAGTAAATAAATTAATATTCATTTGCAAATAATAAAATAATTCTGTAGGAAAATTTATTTAATATACGGGTTTCTTATTTTAAAATATAGTTTTGATCTCAGTCTGCATATAATTAATCTTCCAGTTAAGAAATAATAATATTAAATTTATAAACACATCTTAAAATGATAGTTTTGTTGTACGTTCTATGTTTAAATTCCCATTGTATCGAAACATAATATACGTCGTATTTGAACAGCTTAATGGAAATCACTTAAAAATATTTATGGTGATTGCTGTATGCAACTTTGATAGCAATTCTACTCGTTAGTTACTTTCGGGTGCAACTTTGTTGTGCGAGATCCGACGTGCGTGCAACTTCGTGTTGCGTTTCGCCGTTCGATTACGCTGCGACAGGCGTTCGAAAGTTGCGCCAGACGGAGATTGCGTGCAAGAAAGTTGCACGAGAAACATCGAGGCCTACTTTCAGCGAGCAAAACGAAACGGCGAAATGTTGCGGATAGATTGTGCCGAATTGTCGTGGATGGCACTTGAAACGGAGTTGTGAAATAGGTGTGAAAAGCGGTGAAGATGATTTGGCGTGATTCGCTTCGGCGGATGACTACGATTTTATTTTATTTTACTTCGGCCCAGGGTTTGGTGCAGCTAGTTTATTTTGGGAATAGCTGATTTCCTTGGCTAAACTGCGTTGTTTGCTTTTACCCAACCATGGATCTTTTCTTGAAGCTCATCAAGGTAATGAACCGTTGCCAAATAACCAACACCTGACTGTGTATCCAATATCTAGCCAATAATAATTGTTAATGTCCTATAATTAAACACTGTGATGTCCTATAATTAACACTGATTAGAGTGGCAATTGTTGCAGATTTCTTGCCCAGTATCATGTTAATTATAATAATTACTATTGATTTGTTTACAGGGTTCTGCCCAACCTCGTCCTTCACCATCACCTCCTCCTCCTCCTCAACCTCCAACTCAACCTGAACCTGAACAACAACCTCAACCTGAACCAGAACCTCCAAATGAAGGTGCAGAAATAGTGACTGAACTGCAAGATATCGCAATCAAGGATACAGATCAAGACTTTGGACACAGGTTATTGCAAGACCTGTTGGACAGCCTACCTTTGGGAGAATCGACCAGGTCACCTAGTCTCGTTCCGGACGACGGCAGCAACTCTTCGGGGCTTAGCAGTTACCTTTCGGCGAAGAGCGAAGCGGTTGGTGACACCGACAGCGAATACGGTAGTCTGGTGAGCGCGGAGGAAGACGAACTCACTTTGGTTCCGGAGGACAGTGTCCTGATCAATCTACAGACGCCGGCGAGAAGGTCTTTTCAGCCAAGGGCTCAAGGTGAAGATTCTATCTTAGAACAGGTTACCGAAGAAGGCGCTAAACAGACTGATGACCAACAGGATGAGATACTTGGCGTGAAGGTCACCGGGCAAGACGAAACTCCGACCGAGTCAAACAACAGTTTTCTTCAAGTTGAAAGAGAAGTTGTTGATGCTGCTGTAGGTGGAGACATCCCCGAACCTGGAGTACACAGTTTTGATGTTAGCACAAAAGTTGTCGATGGACCTTGCGTGGAAGAAGATAAATTAGCCGGACAGGTTCTTGATGGACATAGTTCGGAAGCTGGAATTCAATCGATTGGTGACGAACCTTCCTTAGAACATTTGAACGTTGTCGATGAATCGTTCGTAGAAAACTTTGGTGTTGTCGAAGAAGAGATCGGCGTAAACGAATCGGGTGAAGTTCCTCCTCTTCCTCCTGCTGACGAGTATCCCGATATAAATCCTATCCAAGAGGTTACAGGAGAGACACCTGAGGATATTCCGGAGGTGGTGTTGTTGGAAACTGTTCCAGGTGGTTCCAGATCCAGTTGGTCGTTGCGAGAAGAACCGAGCGCGGGGAAGTACGATGTCGCGGGTCCCCGGCAGGATCTAAGTATCGACGAGTCTTTGGATAAGACCGCGTTTCTTGACTGTTCTTATTTCAAGGAGGATCTGTTCGATCCATCCACAGCAACCCGCGCGAACTTCGATGAGATTCCGGACGATCCCATCGAATCGGTGACCGTGGAAGCCTGTCGTATTGCGCTAGAACTGCTTGACCTTTCTCATAGTAGTGACCTTCAAGACAAGGTGCAGGAGGAGGTGTTGGAACAGGAGGAACCGATGCCCGGTGTGAGGCAAGTTGAGGAGGAGAGCACCATGGCCGACGCGGACAACAACGACATAGTGGCTGAGCAGTCTTGCGCGGCGACACTCGACGAGAACGTCAACGTGAACGAGAACTTGAATTCCAGTAGACCTGAAGTTAAAGCTGAAGTTCTTGCAGAAGATGTGTGCGATAATAACACGCGTGTCGGTGGCGAGAAGCAGAACGGCGAGTGCGTCGAAAATGGTTTGCCGCAGGTTGTCTTTACATTTTTTTCCCCTGTAAATTGTATCTTACGGTTCATATCACTCAGGGGAATTTAGATTTTAGCTGAAAGTTCAGGGAATTTTTTGATATTATTGCCAAAGCCGGGAAAAGTCAGGGACATTGATACACATGGGCAATATGCAATTTGAATGCGTTTTAAATAAAAATTGTTTAGAATAATAACTGCAATAAAACTAGTTTAACTTGCATATACATAATTTTCTCTGTAAAGTTTGCCTAAACATTCTAAAGAAATCAGGAAAAATGGTAATAACAGCTCTGTATAATCATGTTACTGTCAAAAATGCAAAACAGTGATATCTTGATTTCTTCTGAATACTTGTATTATGAAGATAATTATTCTTATTACTGAATTTGCTTAAATTTGTGCTTATTTTTTCTTCCCAAATTAAGCTTGTGTGGCTTTCATTGTAACCAAACATCAGAATGTTTTTGTTTGTATTTGCCACAGGATTTATGATCTGTGTGGTAGAAATTTTAACTTCTTTGGACTTTTGACAGCATTATGAATTAAACAAACAAAACTTTATGGAAGAAAACCACATTTCTATAGTGAAAACGTTTTGTGGGACCTTTCAGATTCCACCATAGACGGGTTTTACCGCATTACTAGTCATCATATATGGATTTATTAATTATTAATATAATTAAAATTGTAAAATTATATTTCTGAGAGTGGGAAATCCATATTTTTCAAATTTAAGACGGTTAAAAACTATATTTTTGATTTCTCTTAATGGGAATCCGGAAAATGTATTTAAATGAAAGTAAAGCCATGTGTGATATGTTTCTGGATGGAAGGTTTGGTTAGACCTATTTTGATTTAGGGCACATTTGAGTGGTTGCAATTTCATCTGCAATTATAAATGTTGATGGATAGTGTAATATTGATCTGAAAATATCTCGGTTGATCGTATAATGGTCACCGCCATCGGGGTGAGAGTTGGTAGTGTCTACACCTGTGCAGGATCACGAACTGATTGTTTGTGTTTGTATTTGACAGGTGAGAGAAGAGGAAGCTTTGTCATCATCTCCATGCCCAACTTTAGACGAAGTTTGCAACCAGAGCGAAGCCGGTCCTGACGTCGCGCAGATCAAGGAAAATGAATTCCGGTCCGCGGTGGAATGTGAGTACACATCCATCCAAACCCAGATCAATATCCGAACTTGTCCGAGTTAAACTTATTTGCTATTATCGTGTAATAGTTTTCCAAGATCCTTCCGCGTTCGAGTTCCTCCAGAAAGCCGGAGGGAAAGGTTTCACCGAGTCCGCGCTCTCTCGCATGTCCCTCTACGTAAAGTTCGACCCTCTGATGAAGCCACCCACACCGGTGCAACCGAAATCAGCATCCGATTCCTCCAATACGTGAGTGTTGGTCATGACATGGTTATAATGTCTTACCTTGGATGGAAATGTGGGCGTTTGACGTGGGGGAGAAAGATGGGTGCGGTCTGCATTTCTTTCACCTTCAAGGCTGACCCTGCTTCCATGCTGTTTTGACATTTTGTTCATTTTATCTGGATTTGAGCAAGATTCCTGCAGGTTTTTACAAGGTGCTGCTCTTTCTCGCCGTAGGTGTCCCGAGGCGACGGACTCTACGCTTGCCGCGTCAAACACAGATGTGCAGAAACTAATCGATTTTGGAACATCACCTTGCAAACCAAAGGTATGATTTATAACAATAAGCTACAGTTAAACCCGCATAAGTGGAACTGGATTGTTAAGATAAATGTCATCCACTTATCCGGGTATTTCACTCGCAGGTGCTATAAATACAATGTGTTCATTTTGTGGTGATGATATTGATAATGACTGTTAATGCATTGTGTCTACTGAACTAAAAATCGTGGATTTCTACTGGGTTTGTATTTTACCCTTGAAATCATAGAATTGTACTGGAATTTCAGAAATCTCGGAAAATACATCATTTTGTTAAAAATTGTGAAGAAAATAAACAGTTAATGCCACTTATGTCAGTTATGCATGCAGGATTAATTGTGCATTGTTATAACAATAGCCATGTGCCGTTTTATTATCTATGGCTTATTCATGCATATTAGTATTATTAAATGACAATTTCAGCCAAGTTAATGTGTTGTGGGAAATAATTACGCTAGTAAACGTCTTTGATAATCCTAGAAATGCACTGGAATTTTTAAATTAAACTTCAGTAGACACATTAAGTAGTTGGAGTACTTGGAATCGGAACTTCATGTAGTTTCCAACTATCTGGGTGTTATTAAATTTAAAAGGCGCGCTTGAGATTTGCAGAACACGTTCACTTAGGTATTTTTTCACTAATCCAGTTTAAGTTAACATGCAAAAAGCGAGAAAGTTCAATGCATGAACACTTTCCACTTACCTGGGTTCGACCATATTCTTACTTTCAGCGGTCGCCGGACACAACTCCGATACCGGAGACCGAGACCGTCGTTGCCGCGGAAGGCCCGCCGTGCGACCTTCGCCAGGATCTCGTGACGAGGGAGTTGTACTTTCAAGAACAGCTGCTTAAGAAAGATAGGGAATGGAACGATAGGGTTAAGCAGATGGATAAGGAGAACCAGCAACTGATGGCGCAAGTTCAGCGCCTGCGCGAGACGCAGCAGCAAATGCGGTTCGTCTAAATTAATGTGTTCGCTCCTTTTTGCGATCGTTTGCTGAACTTCATCTTTTCTTTAGACAAATCGTAGTGGAGTATGAAGTGACAATCTCACAGCTGATCTCAGAAAAAGAAAAGGATAAGCAGTCGATGTTGGAAATGAAGACTCAGTTGACGAAGGAGAGGGACCAAGCGTTGGAGGATATGCAGGGTGTGGAGGTGGCTTTCGGTGACCTTCACAGGAGATACGAGAAGAGCAAAGCTGCTGTCGAAGGATTCAAAAAGGCAAGTTTTTAGTGACATATTTATTATGTGCCCGGGAAATTGGAAAACAAAATGAGAAGGAAAGTTGTTTGGAACTTTACTATAAAAGGCATTATCATAATGTTGAATTGGTGCCAAATAATAGCAACTCCTCCTACTGGTCAAAAGTTGCATCTAGATGTTTTCCTTAATAAAAGTTTGTTTTGTGTAATCTTGCCATAAATATAGTACAGGGTGATTCAAAATGATGGACCCAATTTCATAACTTTCCTGAACAATACGTTGTACGTGAGTGATCAACATAGCTGTTGTGAAAGGAGATCCTGTATATATTACATTTTTCTACAAAAATGGTCTATAAAACCTAATATTAGGCAAATTGAATTTGTTTTAAATTACATTTAGTATTTACAAAATTGTGATAAAACTATTTTAACCTGGAAAACTGAGGGAACATACATGGGAATCACAGATATTTATTGGTTATTTTGGAAAATTGTGGCCAAGTTAAACTATTCATTGAATTAACTGTTAACCCACACTTTCACAAATAAGCTGATACTTGATTGTAAACTTTGTATTGGTGTAAACCATGTTATTAATAATTTATGTCGAGTATTCATGAGTACATACGGAGTATGACAAGCATTTGATTGTGTTTGGCATTTATTTTTTGTTTTGTGATCAATGCAGAATGAAGAGACCTTAAAACACTGTGTTGCCGAATGCCAGCTCAAGCTTAAGAAACAAGAGCAAAAATACGAGCTTTTGAAAAGCCACGCTGAAGAAAAGTTACAGAGGTAATTTACTTGTACGTTGTGGATATCATAGGCCACTTGTTTCATATATTCTATATTTGGGAACGTTTTAGTGCAAATGCAGAAGTTGATTTGATTAAGAAAGGTGCCGATGCCGAAATCGTCGCGCAGAGGGCGCAGCTGAAGAAAGCCGAGATGAAGATAGACAGCCTGGAAAAGAACCTCGAGCAGAAGGTAATCAAAATCTTAAAGGTGAACAGACGCTGTGTAATAAAGTACCCTCAAATACATAATAACCTGAATGAAGAAAAACCATGAAGAAAGCAAGTATTGCAACAAAATCTCGGTGGAAATTAGTAAAATAATTTATGGGATAATTAAGTTAGGAGCTTTACCTTTGCTGGTTGACCTCCTATCTAGCAAACTTGAGAATTAAAGAGCTAATAACAACTTGTTAATCCTGGAAATATACAGGAATTTTGAAATTAAAATTCAATGTAGACTGTACATGTTAATATTGGTCCCAAGCTTTAAGAAAATAGTTGAGTTAATGAATACAGTGTCGGTTCACCTTTAAATTCGTTCTAGCGGTAAGCTAATGTAATTAATTGTTGGTAATAGATAAAAGAAAATGCCGAGTTGACCAACATCTGCGACGAGTTGATTGCAAAAGTTGGCCTTTCCAAGTAAAATCGCTTTTTACGATGCAGAATCCGCGATTCGGAAAATAATAATCACATTATTAAGCGAACAAATAGCACACTGTTATGTACATAAAGAAATGAGCAGCTTGCAAACGATGATATCTTGTGATATTGGTACGTAATGGATTATTTTGGGATCTTTTAATTATTATCCATGCGGTACTACTATAATATAGCATCTGTTGCATTTCTGTATTCCTCGTGAGATGACACTTAGTTGCTGGTGCACAATAATTTGTCTACTGCAGCACCAACATTGTAGTTACTTGTTATTCCAAGAAAGAAGACTGTACGAATTTCACAGGACGAAATGATTTTTAAAGTTGCCGGTCCGAAACTCGTAACGTCTACTTTCTCGGAGCAACGAGTACCAGTTGTCTATTACACTAGGCACCTATTAATATTTTGATTGCTGCTCAAAACAGTCTATATTAAACCATTGAGAAGTTTCATTCGGCCAGTTGATCTTGCGAGACGGTCAGTTCTTGATGATCTTTCTCGGACTGCTGCGAGAGTTCGTTCGGCCCTTTTCGTGTCTTTTCAGATACTTGATGTGAGTTAATTTCATCTCCTGCATCTGCTTTAACTCTATCTTGTCCTCATCCTGTGTTGAATGTATATTAATATTGAGATCACAGTGTAACTTGTTTCTTATTTAAAGGTGAACTGACGTGGTTTTTTAACGCACTGACTGTGAAACTTGACATAAACGAAGGCGGTATGTTAGATATTCGCATGGGCTAATATATTCTATTACAAATGGTACTAAATTTCAATGTCAGTTCACCTTTTAACTAAGAATAATTCAGAAAATCGTACCGTCATTTGATGCCTGAGCACGAAAGCTCTTCGGCCATCGGCCATTGTTTGCGAGTACAGCATCTGGCGACTTAGTCGGTCCTTGGGACTTACACCTCTCTCCACCAGCAGGACAATCCTAGCCCACTAAAATTAACCAATCTTATTTGAGAACGTCAATAGATGGGAATTTTAAATTGGGGAAAGTGAAAGTTACGTAACCTGTCTTTGCCACTCGTTGTGAGTCTCCGCTATGATCTGATAAGTGGTACCCATCATTGCGATCAGCATGTTGATCAGTAATATTGCCACAAGAGCCATGTAGATGATGAACAGGAACTGCGTGTCAACGCATCAATGTTAGCGATCGGACAAAGTTATCCGGTACGTATTTCAAATATAAACCGTGAACATACCTTTGCTGCTTTGTCATGAGATGTGTTGTTAAATTCGTTGTAGATGTCACCAAAGTCCTGGAGGGACATGACGAACATGGCCATTATGCTGGCCACCGGGTCTTGGAAGTAGTTGTTGGCTTCGTCGCCGCGGTACGATTGGAAAATGATGTAGAAGGCTGGTGATGGACAGAGTCATCGTTCACTAGGTCACTGGATGGAAGGACGTCTCAAGTGAACCACGAGTACCTTGGGAGAAACCGATGACGAACACCAAGTAGATGGTGACGAATCGCAGCAAGTCCCCGAGAATCATCATGTACACCATGACCACGAACGGACCGACCATTTTGAAGCCCCTGCGGAAGATTTCCAAGTCGATTGGATGTCTACTTGAATCGTCGATTAGATGGAAAAGTGCTAACCGGCAGAAGAAGAGGTAGTACAACGCAGTCGTGAGCATCACGAGGATGGCCACGGTGTCTTCGGCCTCGTGGGAACACGTGAACCTCAAAGGTACCATCGCCACGATCAAGATGCAAGATGACAGGAACAGGACTCTGGACGGTACTGTCATCTTGAAATCAAATTTTACATCAACGGTATTAGTTTTATATCTTCGGTTAACGTGACAGGATTCGTTCCACTCAGGTAAACCTGGAAAACTCAGGGAATTTATTGCGAAGTTTCACAATTAGTTGTAATGTTTTTCTTCCATTGTTTTGAACAACTTTTATAATTTTTCCTTAGAAATTCACTGTGAAATTGTTGTCTGGTCTATTGCATGTTGTGTCCCAAATGTAACCTTTCGTGATGATTGAGGGTGTGAAAAATACCGTTGATGATAATGACCGGGAAAAGTTTTATATGAAGAGGAGCTTAACCTTGGTTGGTTGTTTACTTACTAGACTTTCGAAGAAGGTCTGGCCTCCAAGAAACCACAGTTCACGGGCAGCTCCGAGCAAATAGAGGACGGAGCCAGCGACAGTAAATGCTTCCGCAACCAAGCGTACCTGACAAATTGCAAACACAACAAAGTCTGACTATGTAAGTTATATTGTTTGTATTTTATGTAAAGCATGACAGGTTTTTATTATATCCATTCTCACAGATTTCCAGATGTTTGTTCAATTTAAAGGTGAACTGACATTGTTTTGCAAGGTACTTAACTTATACATAAAGAAAGCATGTGTTACAACAAAATCTGTGTGGAAAATAGTTAAAAAAAAAAGTTATTAGCACAAGAGTTCATTCGGGTAATTAATTTAGGAGGTTCGTCTGTGTTAGCCGACCTCCTATCTGGCAAACGGTAAAACTTGCAGTGCTCATAACTTTCTCAATAATTCCCAAACAGATTTGGTTGCAATATTTGCTTTCTATAAATGGGATTTGTTTATATAGGTTAAGTTTAAGGGTACCTTACAAAACCTTATCAGTTCACCTTTAATTAAAATAGTGCAGAAATCCACCATTTAAATTGAACAAACTGATGATTTTCTGTTTGGACTACTTGCTCATTTATCAAGTATAAATGTGTTTCCATATTACGGTATTGACACACTTATTTAAAACAATTGGGTTGTGGGTTTAGAGCTTTGGGAGTTGGGACCATGATAAAGTATTCCTTTATGCATAAATTACCAATGTTATGTACCACAATTTGACAAACACTTTTGATGTACATAAACAGGATGAGTCCTACTTATTCACCAGAAAGATATAATAAAAACAGGGTTCGTACCTCTCAACGATACCTGGAAAACTCAGGGAATTTAGATTTTAGCTAAAAATATTCGGGGAAAACTTAGGGAATTTGCCAGATATTAATATTAATTTCCTATTAATTATTGCGTAAGTTATAAAATATTATTTATTATCGTTCTTTCGAAATAAAGTTGTAGAATAAAGCAAAAATCACCATGTCGTAGTTGCCGTTGCACTCGAGCAAGTAACACGAATCTGATGTGGTATCTGGCAGGTCATAAAGGGCTGTTGTAATAATTGTGAAGTTATCGCTCACAATAGCCGTAAGATTTGTGGCATTATTTGTTGGAATATTTGTAGCATTATTTGTGGAATTTGCGGTGCCGTTCGCGGAACTTTGCGTCACGGTTACGTGAACGGGTCGTAGAATGAAGCAGACGAAGTTGCAGGCGAAGTAGAGGCAGAAAAATGCTAGCATCTTGTAGAATCTGTCATGGAAAATATCTTTAGTGAAAAGTTCAGTACAGGGAATTCTGGAAAATTCAGGGAAAATGGTAATCACAAATTGGTATGAACCATGTACCATGTTACAACAGTACGTGTAATGACACAAAAGCCTTATTGATTTATTTTTGAATTGTTCATATGGTTATTTTAAAGGTGAACCGAAATGGTTTTTGACTTACCAGTTTTGTTCAAGAAACATAAAGATGAAGTAAAAAGAAACACTTCGTCACTTCCCGTTTCTTAATCCGACGAA